>JAJOZX010005810.1:0-30000 GCA_023014485.1 Bathynomus jamesi
GTCATTTTGATTCACGTCCAGCAGTAGCAAAATTTCTTCAGGCTAAGCGTCGACGATACAAAGAACCACAAAACATCAACCTATAAAAACAATCCAGCTGTAAAAAGGTTTTTCCGTAGTAATGGCGAAATATCTAATTAAGCTCACATACTAGGGAGCTCTCGCGTAACACGAGCACTCTTGAAAACCACCGTGTAACTTAAAATTGTATTAAACGAGGCAAGAAAATTAGGAATATGTTTCTCTTTACTGAAAGATTGTCTTCTTGTAAAATTTACCGCTAATGATTACACTGTATCTCGTTTTTTTTTCCGAAATTGTGAAATATGAATTCGCGTTAAGCAATAGCTAACTGTAATAATTACTGACAGATGATAATTAATGATGTAATGAATAATTTCGCAATTTTTTTGTATTTTTGCTTATTTTTAACTGCCATTATTTTTCGTTGAATGACTTATTATTCACTTGTCACTGTGGAGGCAATATGAATATAATTATAAATGAAAATGTAGGTATATATGTTGAAAAAACTTCCTTAGTCTTTCAAATACAGTTTACTAATTGATTGCATTTTCTTATACGATACCCATTGTTTTACCGAACAGCTGTTTTTAATTTTGCAGATATTGTTTTCATCAATATGTAATATGTATTTCACTTCTCAAAATTTATATGCAGTCTGATGATGTCAAGAAGACAAGATTTAAAAATTGTTTCAAATTAAATGCTGAGCCGATTCTGCAAACGCCTACTGGGAGTGTTGTTACTGGTTACAAAGATATTCAGTACCAACGTTTGTACCTATGTGGATACTTGTGTAGTCTTAAAATTTTGGACTATAAACTTGTTAGGTTGGAAAGTTTTCTGTATTGTACAAAAATACAGAAAAGGTGTATTTTTAATGCAACATCACAAAGACGAGTTTGTGAAATCACCCACCCACTAAAAAATCGTTAGGTTTAGCACTGCTTTATGAGTTTAGAAAAGGAAATAACGCGACTGCAGCCGCAAAAAATATTCAGGATATTTATAGGAAGAAGCTTTAAATGTAAGGAAATGTCAACGATGGTTCCGGAAGTTTAGGTCTGGTGACTATAGCTTAACTGATGAAGCGCGCTAGGGCCGACCTGCTGAGTTCAATGATGACCTTCTGATAGCTACACTTGAAGGAAATCCTGCTGTAACTGTTGAAGAACTTGCCCAGCGACTAAATTCGACCGGTTCCACAGTTCATCGCTTGGGAAAAGTGTCGAAACTTGTAAGTGGGTTCCCCATTCGTTGTCATCAGACAACTGAAGGGATCGTGTGAACATTTGCTCTTAATTGCATTCCCGGCAACTTCAAGCACCGTTTTTGAATCGACTCATTACTGGGGATGAAAAATGGGTACTTTATCGCAATGTTAAGCGTCATCGGCAGTGGGTTAGTGCTGGGGAATCTGTTACACCACAGCCAAGAGGACATCCGCACCCCAGGAAGGTTTTGCCGTGGGTTTGATGGGATATTGAAGGAGTGGTTTATTTTGAACTGTTGCAGCCCATCAAACCATTACAGCCGAAGTCTACTGTTAGCAACTTCAAAGACTGAGTGCTGCATTGTAAACAAAACGTCCTTCTTTGGCCAATCGCGAGGATGTTGCGTTTCAACAGGACAACGCGCGTCCTCATACTGCTCGAATCACCACTGCCAAAATTAACGGCTTGGTTGGGAAAAAATTCCACATCCTCAGTATTCACCAGACTTTGCACCATCAGATTACCACCTATTCAGAAGTCTTCAAAACTATTTTGACGGGAAAAAGAACTTGAAAGTTTCGAGGCTATCAACATTGCCCTCTCCGAGATTTTTGCTTCTAAACCGAGAGAATTTTATCAACATGGAATTGAAATGCTTGTAGGGAAGTGGCAGAGAGTCATTGAAAGTGAAGGAAAATATATAACTGATTAAAATTTATTTTGATTTAGTTTTATTTTCATTTGGAATGACATAATTTGGGATGACATAATTGACATATATATATATATATTTCGATTTATATATATATATATATATATTTCGATTTATATCGACATTTTCTTAGTTGCAGTAAACTCAAATATTTAATATTCACATATCTTTGAGTTATATATTCCTTATGAAGCCTTTTATTATTGATTTGATTTCGTATCATACTGTAAGGCGCATGCGTTATTCTTCGTCAGTAAGATTGATCTTTCGCATTTGAAAGCTTCAGATTGATTGACTGATTGACTGAGTTTAAGGGCGTACCAACCGAAAGCAGCTTTAGATGAACTGATACTTAAAAATTAAGCTACATGCTTAAAGTCACAGAGTTACCATCTATTTTTTTTTTACATTTGCGCATCCACTTCTCATATTGGTATGACTTTTCCTCATTACCCGCGATATGTATCCACTTATAGGAAGAGGGAGGCGAGTATATTAAAAAAGATAGAGCCATAAAGAAAAAGCTAATAAATTGCCTTTCTATATCTATATTATCTTCTGATATAATCTTACGGGATGAGACGAAGTGTATCCATAAATCAAAAACATTTCCATCACTACCTCAATACCCTAATGGTTTTTTGGGGGGGTTTTTTTTTTGGTCAAGTTGTTTTCTGATATTAGTAAATTTGAATTAAAAATATCTTTTAACTTCTTTAAAAAAAAAAAAATCTTTAATTGATAAAATTTAACCAAAAATATCAATTTCAGTTTTCAGTTTTCAGGGTTTTTTTCAGTTTATTTTATTTGAGTTTTAGTTTCGATTTTCAGGGTTTTTTTTTCCGATTTCAGTTTTAAAAAAAGGAAACCAATTTTATCAGTTTATCGAATTCAGTTCATATCGATTCTCCATCCCTGATATATATATATATATATATATATATATATATATATATATATATGAATGAAAATGAAAAGGTTTATTGGCAGACTATAGTCTATATGACAATATTATTAATACAATGACAGTTCATACTAAGGATAGAAATATATACAATTGATTAGAAAATACTGCACTGTCGAAGTTAAGTGGAGCTACAGACAGACGTTTTCGTACCAAGAGTCCATAGCTTAGAGGATAAATGGCAGGACTCATGGATAGCTTGGATGATCGGGTTGGTTGATTTTTTAATTCTTTGCATTAGACTGTATTGAGCACGTCTTGTTACCTCCGGGAAGCACGGGACATTGCGGGTAGCAAACATTTGCGAAGCTGAGCATCTCGGGGGTAATTTATGTAAGAGTCTAAAAGACCTGTTGTACAGTAAATTTAGAGTTCTGCCAGAACCTTTTTTATAATTCACCCACAGTTGCTGTCCGTATATATTACTGCAGAAAGTACGAAAGAGAGTGTCTTTAGCTTCACTTGTACAGAATCGAAAGTTCCTTATAGTCATATTCGCTTTAGCAAACAGGCTTCAGATTGTTTTCTTATATCCGAGTCATCACTCAAGGAGCTGGTAATAGTTTGACCCAAATACTTAAACTCTGGTACTTCCTCAATTACTTCACCATTCATTTTAAACCTTATATCAGCTGGCTGATTACAGCTTTTTAGGATGAAATTGCATAACCTTAGTTTTTGTAACATTAAAAAGAATATCATGTTTCTGCGAATACACTTCGCAGACTTTTAGTAGCCGATCCAGACCTTTAACAGAGGGACTTATTAACACCATATCATCGGCATAAACTAAGTTATATGTATATATGGAAAAGAATGGTGCATGGAAGATCCGCCATCCTCCTTTTTTGTGAAAATGAGGTTAGGTTAGATTAGGTTAATCTATAATTTTCTACGTTTTTGGCGGGTGGCACCCCTATTGGCATTGGCACTGGTACTGGCACACTGGCATTGGCATTCCCCCATTTGGCACTCCCACTCCTCCCACTCCCCCCCTGGCTCGATGCCACCATACTACTAATAGACGTAATGATAATAATTATGATTACAGACTTTAACCTTGAGATACGCTTGAACGAGAATTTGGATCTTGCCATGGTACGCAACATACCTTAAGAAGAAAAACAATGCATAAAAAGAAAATAAGCACATAAACTAACGCAATCTTATCCGCCTCTAAACGTTCATAAATAAATCTTATGAGGTTTCAAGTGGCTAAATCGATATGCGGTGAGTTTGAATGGCTAACTGTAAAATGCGTAAACTAAAAATATAAATAAATAAAAAAAAAAAAAACTAATGATAACCTTGACGTGACGTCATAGTTTTAAGGAGCGCCTGCTTCTATGTCGGCTCTTTCTCTTTCTACTTTGGGGATTTCTCTCTCTCTCTCTCTCTCTCTCTCTCTCTCTCTCTCTCTCTCTCTCTCTCTCTCTCTCTCTCTCTGCCCCTCTCTCTCTCTCCCCTCACACTGATGACGTCATCGTGAAGTTCCGCCCCTTTGGGATTTTTGAACGCTTCCTCGTCATTGCGTTAATTCAGTTCTCTGAATTTCGCTGCGTCATCGTAGAATAAAAGCAGGAGGACACACTAATGATAATAAAAGTTGAATCAGTGATTAAATGGAACATGTTCTACTTTTATTTTATTTCTTTTTGTCTCCTTCCTTTCACAGTTTTAAGATACCTTTTACAGTTTTGTGTGTATTATATATATATATATATATATATATATATATATAATGCAAATCCACAAGGAAAAAGAATAAATTATTTCAAGGCCTTTCCTTTTTCATTGTGGGTTTACATCATTCATTCATTTCAGATTGTTTAAATGTGAAATTCATCCCATATATATATATATATATATTATATATAATATATATATATATATATTACACACCTTTCCTTTCCTTTCAACCTTTCAAAGGTTCCGCACGATGATTCCTCATTTCACGAAGGTCAAGCTTGTCGCCCCTCCGCTCCAGTTGGCCTGGTGAAGTAGTGAGTTGGTTTCTTGTACTCTCCACCTCACACAGCCAGGTACTCCGGCTCATCGAGGATTGTTCTGAGCCAGGCATCTAATCTTCTTTTGAAAATGTTTACGGCACACCATTCGTGTTCCTTAGGTCTTTGGGCAGCTGATTAAACAGTTTTGGTCCTTTCACAACAAAACTATTTTTCTTCAAGGTTAAGGATGTTCCCTGTCTCGCCTTTAATTTGGGAATACGACACAGTCTTCCTTTTCTTCTTTCCACCGTTGTTTGGGGAGTTATCGGGTTCAGAGTAAGATTAGGGACTAGTTTCTCCATTATTTTCCAAGTGTAAATAATGGTGTGTGTGTCTCTCTTCTCCTTTCCAGTGAATATAGGTTTAGTTCGCGTAACCTTTCCCAGTAATTTAGTTCTTTGCACCCTTTGATCTTGTCTGTGAAGCTTCTCTGAATCCCTTCTTGCTGTCTAATGTCTTCTTTTTTAGATGGGGATGTTAGGACCGAGCAATATTCAAATTTGGGTATGATCAGGGTTTTCAGTAGAGGAATCATTACATTCCTATCCCTTCGTTTAAAGGTTCTCAATATCTGCCCCGTTACTCTCTTTGCTCTGTTTACTGCTATCTTATTTTGTGTTTCAAATTTCGCATCATCACTCATTACAACCACTAAATCTTTTGCTCTAGAACTTCTCTCTCTCTCTTTATATATATATATATATATGATGTAACTGTGAGAACACATTCAAGCACGCTTCTCATTCATTCAGCACAAATAAACAAAGTGTGGATACTAAAAAACTGAATGGTTGAGTTCATTATGGCTTGTTTTGACACTGTGTTTAACCCTCGGTACTGCGTGTGCGGGCGGGACATATGTCCCACAGACAACGTTTCTTTTACTCCTCCATTCAAATGCGGGCGTGAAAATTAAGATCGTACGGAGTACGTAGTTAGTCTGTGGTGAGCATTCGTACGTCGTACGTAGTTAGGTCTTAACGGGTTAAGAGGGTACATTAAGTTTTTGGTCTCCCCTCTTACATAACATACATAATTATGTCCTTCAAAGAAGTGGAAATAAAAGTAAGTAAAATACATTTAATTTTCACCATTTTCTGTTTGCGTGCATGCAGTACTTGAATGACTCACCGAGGCACTTGGCACTCGGGAATCAAACGACAACAAGACGTGAGAATAAAGGAGGGGTGACACTGAAACTTGGACTGGAGTGCCGAATAGTAGCAGATGAGATCTAATCCTCTAAATGGTTCTTAAGAGGATCAAATCCTTCTTTTCCAATTTTGATCCTTTTCGAAGGAGGGGAATCTGAGGGGAATTATCTTGTTTGTTTTGTGCTAGATCGAATCGCCTCGCCGTGAACTGAATCAAAGTTGAGCTTTTTCATTTTGTTGTAAATTTCAATATAAACATTTTAAAAGATTTTAACATTATCTTACACACACATATACTCTCTCTCTCTCTCTCTCTCTCTCTCTCTCTCTCTCTCTCTCTCTCTCTGTTATATATACACGTACATATATGCTTATTCTATAAAACTGAAATATAAGTAGGCTTTTATACCCTATTATATACATCCCAAATACACAATACAATTTTTCGCGTCCATTTGAAAGCAATTCAATTGAAATAATAATGACTTTATTTTCAGTATTATTTACTATTATTAGAAAACCGGAATTATTATTTATATTCGCTCAAAGGAGTCATCATAAAATACAATGAAAAAATAATGTTCAAATTACACGACAAATTGTTCCCAAAACTATTTCATTTTTTCTTTTACTTTTTTGGGTCTCAATGAACCAAGGGGAAAGTTCTTATTAATTTAAAAAAAATAGGAGAGCCCAAATTTTCCCCCTTTTGGATTTTCTTTTGTTAAAATAATTTGATAAGAAATTATTTCCAAGTGATAAAATTACCAAAATATTATTTTAAAGGGGAGGATTTCCTTCGTCCTCAAAATTATATCTAGTAATTATTATTTTTTTTCTCTATCTTTTATAATTAAAAATAATGATCTTGAAGTAATTTTTTTATTTCTTTATTTATTATTATTATTAATTATTATTATTATTATTATTATTATTATCATTGTTATTATTATTTGGTCTTAGTAGAGGTTATAAACGTTGCATCATATATGTTTCCGGGGACTATAGTGGTTAATTTATTTGTAAAGCGCAAATGGTTACTTTTAACCAACGCGTCTCTTCCCCAAGGTGGGAATGTACTACGCTCATTTTTTTTTCATTTTTTTTTTCACTAATGCCCCATTTTCAATCTGTCTCACTGAATCGGTATAATTTCTCAGTTTACACTCACTTGATCACTGAACAATTGAGGTATCACTAACCCAGTAACCTTTCTTCATTTGGAGTGCAATTTTGATCAGTAATTACCCCTCAAAGTATGAATTCTTACAGCGCTTCATTCCGAACATTGATGACTTTTATACTCCGCATTTAGTTTTCACGTTTAAAACAAAGTACATTTAAATAACTGAGCGAAGGTAATTTAGACAATTTTGGTTCCAATTTCTACTGTTTATTTACTACAAAGAAAATGTTTTTTAGTTTCGGGCTTTCATTCACAAATATATCAAGAAAATACGACGATCAGAGTTTTAAAACAGGACAAAGCAGTATTTCAAAATTTTAAAAAAAATAATGATAATAATTGGTAAAAATGTCACAATATTCCTTGCATAAATTCAAAGCAAAAAAACAGTTGGCGTTTAAACAAGCTTAGTCAAAATTTTGAAGGTATGTATAATAAAACACTTATTTAAGCGAAGCGAGCATAGCAAAATTGCACATGATAAATTGAGAACTATGTACAAGGAAGGAGCGTGTTAGCCAATGGTATTTTACAAGATTTCCTCCGCCAAATAAAATGGTGCATGAGCATATATATATATATATGTATAATTTGGGTGGAGTCAACCAAACCTGACTGTTGTAAAGGTGGAATTTTCCCTCACATAACCACTCATAAACGAATCAAACATCTAAATTTACAGTGATTGGTTTTCCCCTGAAGAGGGACTACTTCTTTATAAACCAGCAAAGACTCCGAAAGAAGGTATAGTTTTACACAAAATCTTAAATCAGATAAATCATTCTATGGTTTCACATAACATTTTTTTAAAAATACTGAAAGATTACAGAATGACTTGTAAAAATAATAAATCATGGATAGCGCGATAGAGTTTCGACGGCCCCATTCAGTAGGTTACCACTTCGGTGTCATATGGCGGCCGCATAAAATGAGAAAATCTAAACTCATCCAGAATTAACGTTAGTTTGATTAGAGCGTTTTATTTGTTTTCTTATATGCATTTCGTTTAAATGGTTTTCCTTATGTTTGACCTATTGGGCGGATATATATATATATATATATATATATATATATATATATATATATATATATGTGATGTAGGTCACATCCGCATCCGCATCCGCATCCGCGGAACATCCGCACATTTTCTCGCATCCGCATCCGCGTCCGCATCCGCACTTTGGACTGCGGATGTCGTGCGGATGTGGACCGTTGAGATAAAACGTCATTAATAAGCGGAAATTATCAAATTCTACTATATTAATAGAACTAGTTCATTGTGCGCAAAAGTGATGCAAGCGACAAGACGAGAGGCTGTTCTTGTATGAAGTTACTCTCTTGCAACCTACTTAGATCCACGTTACAAAGCTAAGTTATTTTCACCTAGTACATTAGAACGAGTTAAATCATCACTTGGCAAAGCAGTTGAAGAGCTTCAATCTCTTGAATCTGTCGCTTCGCCACCCACCAAAAGAATAAAAGTTTCAGTGACAGAACCAACACCTTCAACAAGCAAATCTATCACAGAATCTCTCTCAGTTTCTTGAGTCAAGCAGCGATGACGAGACCTACGCGATGTCAAAAGATGTAGTAAAAATGATCGAGAGCTATCACCAAGAAAAACGCGTGGCTGCATGCGACAATCATTAGTTGGTGGAAAAATACGCAGAATATCTATCCATACTTGAGTAAACTTGCTAGGAAACATTTAGCCTGTCCTCCAACAAACGTACCAAGCGAGAGATTATTTAGCAGTGCTGGATTAATATATGATGAAAAGAGAAACAGACTGGCAGCAGAAAAGGCA
This sequence comes from Bathynomus jamesi, assembly GCA_023014485.1. Classification (NCBI taxonomy): domain Eukaryota; kingdom Metazoa; phylum Arthropoda; class Malacostraca; order Isopoda; family Cirolanidae; genus Bathynomus; species Bathynomus jamesi. Next base: position 9,071 of record JAJOZX010005810.1, read on the forward strand.
GAAAAATTAATGTTCCTTAAGCATAACCTTCCTATAATTAAGTTTGAACATTAAACGATGAACATCTTAGTTTACTTTATTTTAATTACTCATTTATAAATATGCCTAATAAAACTTTAAACTTAATGCAAATAGTTATCAAGCTAATTAAAGATCTCTTTCTATAAGGGTGGAGGTTGGGGAAAGAGGTCGGTGGGGTGCATTTGAGTTGGGTTCACGTCCCGCATCCTGGTAACACAATTATGGTTTCTAATTGTGGCTGAAACTCAACAAAATATAACGAATTTATTTGCAGACGAATTCACTAATTGATTTCTATATTAGTTAGATGCTTGATATTATTTTATATGTTCAGAGAAAAGTACAGCAATTATTGTACAATTAATCAATTATACTACATTATAGCTACAGCTCTCTCTATATAATAACTTATTATATACGTTAAACACAACATATCTCGAATATATCCTAAAAAATAACGAAAATGTAGACATCCGCATCCGCATCCGCAGATGTTGAAATCAAACATCCTCATCCGCATCCGCATCCGCGGATGTGAAAAAAATGACATCCGCTACATCACTAATATATATATATATATATATGTGCGTGTGTGTATATATATATGATCTGAAACTACATGTAACTACTGTACATTCCACCAGTGTTTCAGTTTGTCACACGAGAACTGAAAGTCCTCCTCATCTTCACCACTTTACAAGAGGGGTGTTCGCTTCTGTAGGAGTCGCATTCTTAGAGAGCAGTCCACCCTTAAGAAGCGGAAATGAGATTTACAAAACTCAAATACCATTCCAAATCTCGTATACCTTATATTCAGAGCCATGCATACCCTGAGTTAGCAAGAAATGCTCAGAATGTTAAAATTACCCAGTATGCATTTCTTGTGTATCAGGCTGGAAAACTGCTGGATTACGGTTACTTACAGTTTCAAAGTAATATCCCCACGTTTATTACGGTTTTCTCTTATATATATATATATATATATAGCAAACAACCACAAGGAAAAGGAAACACAAAGTCCGAGCGCTTTCGTGATATATTCACATTATCAAGGAATATATCACGAAAGCGCTCGGACTTTGTGTTTCCTTTTCCTTGTGGTTGTTTGCTTATTAATAAGGTCACGTGTTATTTTGTGATTCTAGTGCATATATATATAATATATAATTCAGCATTCAACAAAGTTATTTTTTACAATATGTAAAGTTTTGTTTCACGAATGGTATGAAAAGTTGCTAAAATGAAAGAAAAAACCCAAACATTAATGAAAGCTTTCTCGCGTTAAAACAATTTTAAAATTAGGCAAATTTAATTACTAATTACTTCCTCATGCTTTATTACCATACTTCCTCTTTCAGTATGTGTGTGTGTGTGTGTGTGTATTCCTTCACACACACACACACACACCACACACACACACACACATATTAGTGTCGATAAATGTTTTTGAGATCAGTCTGAAAAAACTTTAAAATTAGAGTGACCTTGAGACCGCTGAGGGAAATCTCCGGTTGTGAGGCGAACCGAATGGGGTTAAAGTACCCCCTCCCCCTGGAGAATTGTATAGAGGGCGTCTATGCAGGAGGGCAGTAATGAAAGAAAGAAAACATGGGAGGGGGAAGAGAGACCGCGGGGGGAGATAAAGAGAGAATTCTAGAATATGCAACGATTGTGCGCAGGAATCTATACATATTCATGGATAGCGACAGGGGAAAGATAGATAGGAAAGAAAGTGCAAAGAAAAGAAGGAAAGAAAATTTAATGGAAAAATGGACCAAAATTGGATAAGGGGAAAATGGAGAGGAATTAAGATAGAGAAATTTAAAATAAATTCAAACCAAATGCAAAGAAATAGAATACAGAGAGAGAGAGAGAGAGAGAGTTACAAGGAGTTACAAGGAAAAGAAGTACCTCAAAAGGCCTTGCGGCCCATACCGAGGAGGTACCAATGGCAACGGGTGCCAGGGAAAATTTTCTACACACTCAAATAGTGTGCAAGATTTGGTCTAACCTTTTCTTGAACTAATCCACCGAGGAACTATTCCTGTTATTAAAAGTTTATTTTTCTTTCACCTATCCTAGCAGTAGTAGAAAACTGGATAGAAAAGTAGAAGGCTCTCTCCCCACCCTCCGCTCCCTCCCTGCCAGAGGCAGGTACGGAAAAAGGTTGAAGAAAATACCTTGACCCTGGAAAAGTAGCCAAGGAAATTTTACAGGAAAGTGGAGAATATAAATAGCTCTATATTTACCTTGCTCACAGAGACACCGTGCAAGCGAACTCCTGCAGAGTTTTCTTATGTTTTAATCTTAAACTATCAACGTGTTAAAATAATTCCCACATATACTAGTCCTAAATCGTTTCAAATCCAACTTCTAACCATTGTTGCGAGTTGGGTTATCATTTGAACTAAACATGCTTCTAAAATCGACATCTTTGAACCCGCGTCACATAAGCGTCGATTGTAGCCCATATGCCTAACGAAAGGGATTAACTTTGTGTCATTTTTCGCCAGTTTCCAATCCACCTACCTACTTCCCCACCAATACCCAGTGTGGTTGAGTAATTTTTTTTTTTTTTTTTTTTTAGTTTATTCTGAATAGAACAAGAAAGATGGATTGTGGCTTTTGTACATATTTCATCCTGACTGAATATTTACTTCTATTCATTATACACATCCGGAATAGACAGATATATATATATATATATATATATATTATTGGACTCGAGAAGACTTATTTGCAGCTGCCATTCAAAAGCACGGGGGCTTTAACCTGCACAGAACATACTCTGGAGCAGAGGTCGGGGAACAGGGGTAAATTACCCCAAATGGGGTAAATTTAAAAATTTTGGAGGTAATGCTTGCGGTATGAGAGACACTTCCATTTTTTTAATTTGAATTTTTTGTATACTATATGCAACAATTTTAAGAGCAATTGGCTTTTTTTTGTTTACTTTGAAGTCTGGGGGTAATTTCACCTTACTCAAATAGAGTTTTGAGTAATACCCAAAAAAAATTCCCCGACCCCCTGCTCTGGAGAGAAAAATGTTTAAAAATATGTGTATATATATATATATATATATATATATATGTGTATATATATGTGTGTGTATATAAAAAATTATTAATTATCCTTGTTACGAAGGCGTGGCTTTTCATTCTAATTTTGAAAAATGCTCTTTAATTTTCATTTTTTAAAAATTGCAAACGAATCGTTGACCTTTAAAATGTTTTTCGTACACAAATAGGCGATTGCCTTTCGTGTTTACATAACTGTATCATTCCCATCATTTGTACCGAAGGACACGGCGTTATCTCAGGACTGATAAAGTCTATGTTCCACAAAAATACTACTCTGATATAGTTCCTCAAAGTATGATGTTTCAACTGTATATATATATATATATATATAGTGACCCCAAAACAATGTTCCTATTTTTATTTGGCCTTTATTTGATAATGGATGTATATTTTATTATTGGGGTTTTTTCTTCAGAAAGGTAACAGATTGGGGGTTTTATACCGGATATACCCTATACAGTATTTCTAATCTTTCAATAATAAATATTGTATATTAAAACCGTTTTCTACCCTTTCATACTTAGAGCAATAACTTTTCCTAATTTTGTAGAAATTAGGAAAAGACATACCGCTACCAATAGCCTATAGCAGGGACGGGCAACCCTTGGCACGCGTGCCAAACGTGGCACGCCAACGACTTTTTTCCGGCACGCGATTCCCCGGGCTCACCTTAAAAAAAATTAAAATAAATAAATATCCAAATTCTTCGCTGAGTTTTATATTTTAACTTAATGTTTTCTGCTAAAAAATGGTAAAGATTAATTTTTGCATCAAAGATTTGACGATTTTGGCACGCTCACTTAAAAAGGTTGCCCACCCCTGGCCTATAGTCTAATGAGGCCATAGAAGGCCTTTCTAGGCTATACTGTACATAGTCTTTAAGGAAAGCTAAATCATTAGTTTTCAGCTGGAGAGAACACCTCCACAAACCCCTTGTAAAACTCGCAACTTTTAGAGGAAGCATTTTTCCGGGCGACTAATCTCCCTTCATTAGCCAGGGGAATGGTCCCCAAAGTCACTTGACCTCACACCCCGTGACTTTTTTTTGTCGGTTCTGAATGAATTCAAAATAACAGGATCGAGCGAAAAAAGTTCCTGGCTAAAGTTGAAATTGTTTGTAAGTTCAATAATGGCAGACTCAAAAATGTTTCTGTTAACAATGTTGCTTGAATGAAATGAAATTGAAGAATTATTCCGATCAATAAAATGGGCCAACTCTGACAAATGGACAAAAAGGCCATTGGACGACTATCCCGTTCTAATAGAATACTGATGTTGTTTTACACGCTTATGTCCAATGTAAAAGAAGTCGCATTGTTTACAACCACTTTTATGGATAATGCCTGAATTATTAATCCTATCAATAATTCAGGCGTTACCTATAAAATTATCTTTAAAATTAGATAATGCCTGAATTATTGATAGGACCAATAAGTCAGGCATTATCCATAAAAATGGTTGTAAACAATAAGACGTTTTTTACATTGGACAGACGGGAAAAGACTTGAACACGCGTGTAAAACAACATCAATATTCCGTTAGAATAGGACAGTCGTCCAATGCCCTATTTATCCATTTGTCAGAGTTGCTTCATTGTACTGATTGGAATAATTCTTCAATTTCGTTTCACTCAAGCAACATTGTTAATAGAAACATTCTACAGTCTGCCATTACTCAACTTACGGACAATTTCAACCTTAGCCAGGGTCGTTTTACGCTCGATCCTGTTATTTTGAATTCATTCAAAATTTGACATTTTATTTGGCATTTGACCTTTATATAAATAATTTTACTTTTAAAATGAAAACGAGTGATCATCATGTCCGTGTCAGTCAGACATTGCATTAGTGTAAAAAGAGTTCTCAGATCCAGGTAAGACAGAGCCAGACACATCCGTATGTGACTTCTTTTTTTTTACCATACTGCACTCTATTCATCGAAGTAATTTATTTACACCTTCGAAGTGTGACTTGCATTTTTGTTTCTGTAAAATGATAATTTCAAGTCTTCTTTCACTGATGAAAGATATGTAATATAAAATGAGTATAGCCCTAACCTATGAACAGTGCCAAATCAAAATAGAGCATGTTCACATGAACTAAATACTGATGAAATTGCTGTAAAGGAATGCACTGTAATAAAATTTCTTGATGTAATACTAGATAAGAATTTGCAGTGGAATAATCATGTAAATTATATAACAAAAATTATTCCAAGCAGCATTGCTTGATATATTTAAACATAGACACGTAGTCACTAAACAGGTTTTATTAACTCTATCATACTCTTGTTGTTGTTCCTTGGATGATGTACTGCAGCCTTGTATGGGGAAATTCTGCTAACAACACTTTAAATAGCCTGTCATGCAAAAACGAGCAATAAGGTTATCTAATACCGATTTCCATGATCATTCTAGGTGCATTATTTAAAGAGCTAAAACTACTAAAGCTCAAAGATGTAATCAAACTGACACATTTTATTTTTATTTAGCTATACAAGTGTAAGAACAAAATCATTAACTGACAAATAGGTAAATAAATATTTTGTAACTCATCAACAAATCCAGTCGGATCAGACTAGAAATAGATTAAAACCATGTTATTCATCAATTTAGATTGGTTTCATTTCAAAAATTACCAATTTTCAATGGACTGAAACTGAAATGATTTAGATGAACTGATATAAGAAAATAACTTGTTTAAAAGCAAGTTGAAATCTCGGTTAATAATGGTATACTAATAAAAATGTAGGATTAAATGTACATTACTCGTTCACCCGTTGTGTTCTAATACTGTATTGATTTCTTTGTATAGTATTCATATATCTTCAATGACGGCTTTATTTATAGTGTAATAATATCTTACTGTAAAATTAATACATACTGTAATTAACAGTTCTTAGTCATGATTCTATATTATTATTATTAATAATAATAACTGTTTTAATTTTAATTGAGAGCCCAGCAAAGCCTAAAGCTTAAGGACCAAATAAAACAAAATAAAATAATCCAATTTCACAATTAATTATTTTGTTGAATTTACTGTAACAACAAAAATTGTAAAATTGTATTTATTTTATTAATAATAAAGGTTATTCAATTCAATTCAATTCAAAAAATTCAGAACTCTAGTAGCTATTCCATGTGAATTGTATGCTCCTCCAAAATACCTCAAGCACCAAACATATTACTTTTGTTTTTTCTTTGTGATCTCTCTCTCTCTCTCTCTCTCTCTCTCTCTCTCTCTCTCTCTCTCTCTCTCTCTCTATATATATATATATATATATATATATATATATATATAGTCTCAATCTTGTGGTGAATTTCGGTGTTCCTGAGGATATCATTAGAAAGCGCTTGAGCGCTATTTCGTGTTTTATTTTCCTTCGTGGTTATTTTCATCATAAATATTACGCACGTGTTCCTTTCATCAAATAATTTTCATATATATATATATATATATATATATATATATATATATATATATATATATATATATATATATATATTGATGTCATCTCATAAAGTAAAATAGAGAACAAGAAGTACTTGATGTTGTGCTGAGCTTACCACCAAAGTATGTTACTCATTATACATTTACATTTCACTTTTCCACCTTCTCTCCACACACACACACACACACACACATATATATATATATATATTATATATATATATACTGTATGTATATATTCATGTATATTTATGTATATATTTATATATAGTCTAAACTAATTTTATCCACGAAGGGAGTTATAAAAGTTTTGATTTGGGTGGTCTAATTGAGGAATGAGCTGATGTAAAGCCATTCAGATGCCTGAATCGCATATCAAGAAGATAAAATTTGAAACTATTTTAACAGCGGAGGTTTTCTTTTTTTTCTTTTCCCTTTTCGAGGGTACAAATTAAAGTTATTTTTTTGCCTTATTTAAATTAATTACCTCTTATTTTCATGCATGATTTTCGCACATAATTTCTTTGTGTAAAACGTCCTTGTTGTTTTGTGGAGACACTATTATATGGTCGGGGGACTTTATGTGCCTTTTATATGTGTATAGAAAATGTTTCAGGATATATACTGTGTGTGTATATATATATATATATATACCGTGTGTGTGTGTGTGTGTGTTGTGTATATATATATATATATATCTCAAAGGCCCGATTACCAATTTGTGCCAAGTACCCCATGTAGAGCCCCAAGACAAGGGAGGCCCCCAAAATATTTAAGATATTAATTTTTTATAAATATTTCTAAATATTATTCTAGATACTACTTTTATAACTTCTCTTCCTGTGTGTATATATATATATATATATATATATATATATATATATATATATATATATACCGGTATATACATTAAATACAAAAAAATTTATATGGGGATCTGCAGGGGGAAAATGGGGTCACTTGCTCTTTCCCTGTATTTTCTATTCATTTTTTTTTTTTGCAAGCAAAAGCGAACCAGAAATGAAAGCGTTTCAATAGAAAGCCAAAAAGATGTATTGGCCAACTCAGCTACATGAATAATGAAATGCTATCGTACACCTGCCCCCTAATTGAGACAAAAAATTGTTTGAAAAAGATAAGTTTTTAGAACAAATGGTTGTTTACGCGCTTTTTTTCTTTTTCTTTCGTCCTATTTATTGATCGACGAAGGACGATAGGAAGTATTCTGATTACTTTAAACTCAATACTAAATTGCGGAGTACTACTTCGGGAGTTATATTATTCAAATCGTAATTTTAACTCCTTCAGTATATTTGGGCGATTTTCGTGAGAGTAAAAAAATAATCATTAATAAAATAGCAGTTAGAGTTTTGTTAGCTTTGATGCCTGAAGTCCGGATTCCTGGACAGCCTAAGCGTGTTTTACGTGCTAGGTACCACCTCCTCCAGCGCCTCAGTGTCTCAAAATATTTTAAAACAGTATAAGAGTGTAAAAAATTATTATGATTCTTGGTAGTGAAAGGGTTAATTATTAGATTCGTTTTTTTTTTATTAGTGATCCGCGACGCGACAAAAGTGGTCATGTTCTGCCATAGTCGCCGCATGAATGAGTGGAGCTAGAAAGCGGAAATTGCAACAAGAAAGAGAGGAATCATTAAAGAAAGTTACCAAGAATTGACAAATTTTTTTCTTCGAGAAGAGACTGAAAGACAACAAGAGCAAGAGCAACATGAAGATACTGGGAAGAACAATCAGGAGGACGAAATACTAAGAGAGGAAGGAGAAGAGCGAAAGGAACTGGACAATGTGTCTGAAGACCCTGGACTGTGGCTGAAAACTTTAATGCAAAAAAAAAGCACAGTTCTCTAAAACATTATTTCATGGAAGGATAAACGACTAGCTGTACCAGTGGGACTATTTACTATATTCACTCTTGACAAGAAACGTGTACTGCTTCTACTGCAAGCTTCTATCCTCCAGCACTTCTGCTTTTGCTAGAGACGGTTTTAGTGATTGGAGTAAAGCTACAAAACTTTTGGAACAGCACGAAAGCAGTAAAGATCGTCGTAAAGCTCAAGTGCTGAACACTTTAACCAAACTCAATCTCAGTATCAGTGGCTGTAGAGACCAAAGTTATGACAATGTCGATAATATGCCTGGCAGATATGCAGGTTTACAGACCTGCATACTGGAAATCAACCATCTTGCAGACTACACGCCCTGTGCAACTCATCCGTTGAACTTGGTGTCGCAAGTGTTAGTTGCTGTCTAGAGGCCACAAATTTCTCGGCACTGCAGAGATATATGCATTTGCAGTTGGCTCCTCAAAGCGATGAAATTCTCCGACTACTGGTCTCACAGAAAATGAAAATGACCGCATTCTGACAATGAAATCCTTGTGAACTTCCCGATGACAGTGTCATGCAGAGTCAGTGAGAGCGCTGCGTTTGAACTATGAACAGTATTACGTCAGAAGATGAGATGAAAACAGAGAGACGAGATACACAGCTGACAGTCTTGCAAACAAACTGTGTTGTCTGGAAACTGCAATCATGTGCATTCTATGGGACAAAATTTTGCAGAGATTTCAGTAAAGCAACATATAGCTCCAAAACACGAGTATGACATTCAAAGTGCGGTTGCATTGTTTTCTTCGATGGAGAATTCCATCAACCAGATGAGAGACGACTTTGATAAAATAGAATGCGAGGCAAAAATTTTTATATCTGATGTATCTGAGACATATTCAGAGAACCAGAACAGGAAAAGACAACGCAAACGACATGCTAATGACATAACTTCCGAGGAAGTAGATCTGAGCCCTTCCGAAAAAAATTCAGAGGTCACACTTTCTTTGTGATCATCGACCAGTTGCTAACATTTCTGCATCAGTGCAAGACTGCATATCACCAAATTTCAAAGGACTTTGCTTTTCTGCGTCGTTGGCCGTAAAGGACACTGATAAATTGAAGGGTGATGCAATTTTCGCACTATTTGACTCATATCGACATTGACATTATACCACACAATCACACCACATATCAAGTCACACGAAAGAGTGTAGTCCACCTTTCCAAATATTACAACTACTCTCCGATTTTTTTTTTTAGTTTGCCTGTGACAGTTTGCGAAAGCGAACGGCCTTTTTCAGAGCTGGCATTGATCAAAAACCGGCTGCTTTCAACTATGAGCCAAGACCGACTAAATGCAGTCTTGCTTCTCTGCAGGGCCGCCGAGAGCTGCCACGCGCCCCGGGGAAGGATTGGTATATGGGCCCCTCTGTTTACTCGGTATTTTATTATGAATGTTTTTTGTGTACATAACAAGCAAACTAATTATATGTCCAAGTCACTATTCAATAAACAACTCAGAAGAAAATGACCATTTTATTTTTCGAATCAATTATGTTAATTCTATCACCATACAATTTACAAATGCAGTACTAGTCCATGCAGGCAAGACAATTGTTTACTGCAAGATTTTCATAATTAGAAGTGTACTTTCTTTGCCTTCTCTCTAGCAAAGTGGTAAATTATTCTGATGAAATTTAAAGTACGGGCTAACTGGCTTTCAATTACAATGGTTCCCAGATCTGTCAGTCGGTCTTGGGCATTGGTGGACCGCAGATAATATTTTATCTGTTTCAGTTTGACTATGATAATCTCTATAAAATGTATGTTCATTAATTATATTTCATCGCTGTTATTTAATCAATTGCTTTATTAATATTTTTAGATTTTATTCCCCCTCTTTCCGGGCCTCCTAGAGGTCAAGGACCCGGGGATTTAACCCGGCTTCCCCGCCCTCTCGGCGGCCCTGCTTCTCTGTCAGTTGAACATGAGATCACGAAGTCTCTCGGCTGAGGTTAATATTTTTAGATTTTATTCCCCCTCTTTCCGGGCCTCCTAGAGGTCAAGGACCCGGGGATTTAACCCGGCTTCCCCGCCCTCTCGGCGGCCCTGCTTCTCTGTCAGTTGAACATGAGATCACGAAGTCTCTCGGCTGAGGTTAACAATAGTGGACAATTTTTTGTTTTATTTTAAAAAAAATGAATTGATAGACTTTAAATAGAGTATACGACACTTATTCCTTTTCCCCCCGCAATTTCTTTATTCCCGGTTAGGTCAACTGTACGCCCTTGACAATTGGTTAGGTTAAGTCATGATATTTTCGTTAAAATATTCCACTTATTCCTTTTCTCCCGCATTTCTGCATATAATATTTCAAAAGACAACCAACTTGTTTTGCAGATATGCCAGGGGGAAAAGGAACAAGTACCGAGCATACAACCACATGTACGTGTTTTTGTAATAGGTTAGGTAGGTTAGGTTAGGTAGGTTAGGTTAGGTAAGTTAGGTTAGATTAGAGTAATTACCTTAGAATTTTTGCTTTCCCATGCTTATCAAAAGATTTCTAAAAGTATTCGTTCCTCACTGACTATTCCTTTCTCACCATAGGTACTCATCGAGTCTGCTTGGTATTCTTGATCTTCTGGTGGGCCAGCTATAGAGAACATTTTTCTTTATGCGGTTCCAATATGCTTCTACAGTATATGTGTATGCTCCTGTTCTTGGATCTATAGAGTTCTTTGAATAGTTCACTGTTTTATGAACATACGGTGATACCATTCCTATATTTCCTCAATTATAGTATGCTTTCCACTCATTGGATAATATAAATGTCCCCTGGTCGTGTGAATTGTTGAATTATTGGAAGTAGCGTTTCCCTTCTTACGGTTTGGCACTGTTTCTACATGTCGTAGTTTCTTTTTTGTCATATATTCCAAAAAACACATTTCTTTGGTGCTTCTTCCTAGGTTGTACTTTTTGCGTGCTATGACAGCTTCATCTATTTGACATGTGACTCCTGGTCCGCCTAATTTGTATTTTTCAGTATCTCTCTTCAATAAATCTCCTGAATGAATTTTTCTTAAGAAATAATAAAGATCAATTACTGTTTTCTTAGATAGGCCTACCAATTGAGTACATATTTTTACGTTTACCTTGCAGCAAAATAAATACGTTAATTACACAAATATTTCTAAACTTATTTTTCGATTTCGCCAAAACTGAGCGATCTTAAACTGTACCACTACATCCATCACAGACTCCATTGTAAATAATGAAAAAGTTTCTCGAATTTCTACTTCTACTACACTGCGTTCGCACTTATTAAGCAGATTACATTTTCTGCAATGTTTTCAAAAGTTTTTTCCCGATTTCAATGAAATTTGTAGCAAATAATCACTATATATAGCAGCATTGATGGTATTCATTTCGCTAAAATATTTTGATAATTAAAATAATTATCTCATTTTATTGAAAAATATGTAAAATATTGTGTTTCGACTTAATAAGCAAGTATTCTATTTACGGATCTAAATGGTGAAAATGGGTAAGAAGAAGGATTTAATATTAACTGAGAAAAGAAAAATAGTCAAGTTACTCGCTGAAAATATAAAATCTACTGAAATTGCGAAGCAGTTTGGCAGAGCTTATCGAACTGTAAACAAGTTTGTAGCGGAGGGTATCAAACTGAGGCAGCGAAGTGATAAAGGAGCTATAAGAAAAGTGACAAGGGGGCAGATATCTGTAATCAAGCGCAAATTGCAAAGCATCCATTGTCCTCAAGTAAAGAGGTTTTTGAGCAGGCTGGCATACATAATGTACCAACTTCACCCGGGCAGAGCTGGGCACTTGCGTTTTTTTGCGCGTTTTTTTGCGGTACTGCGGTACTGCGGTACTACTACCGCACTACCAAACCGGTACCGCATAACGCAGTACCGCAAAGGATCGCTGAAAGTACAGCAGTACCGCTACCGCATTCAAATTTCCCGCGGTACTTTCCGCGGTACCGACCAACACGGTAGTACCGCAGTACCGCAGTACCGCAAAAAAAACCGCAAGTGCCCAGCTCTGGACTCACTCACCGTCACCGTCACTACCAAGAACATCTCGATGTAGAATCCTCCAAACAATTGGCAAGACGTGTAAACCTACGATTCAGTCACCATTAACACCCAGGTACAAGAAGCAGCGTGTTGAATGGGCGCGTCAGTACGTGAAAACAGATTTTAATACTGTATTGTTAACCGATGAATGAAGAGCAACCCTTTAGGGACTTGATGTTTGGTCAAGAAGATGGATTGCTAAGGGTCAATCTCTACCATGGAATGAGGTTTTCTTTTAGAAAGTTTGTGTAAGACTGGGCCTTCATTTTTACACCATCAGGCACTCTGTATTGGACAGCTACTTCATTGCCTATCAATCCTGCCCAAAACATGACACTACCTCCACCTTGTTGGCGTCTTAATCTCGATGGTAGAAATTGACTCTCAGCAATCCATCTTCTTGACCAAACATCAAGTCCCTCAAGGGTTGCTTTTCATTCATCGGTGAAAAATACAGTATTAAAATCTGTTTTCACGTACTGACGCGCCCATTCAACACGCTGCTTCTTGTACCTGGGTGTTAATGGTGACTGAATCGTAGGTTTACACGTCTTGCCAATTGTTTGGAGGATTCCACATCGAGATGTTCTTGGTACATTATGTATGCCAGCCTGCTCAAAAACCTCTTTACTTGAGGACAATGGATGCTTTGTAATTTGCGCTTGATTACAGATATCTGCCCCCTTGTCACTTTTCTTATAGCTCCTTTATCACTTCGCTGCTTCAGTTTGGTACCCTCCGCTAAAACTTGTTTACAGTTCGATAAGCTCTGCCAAACTGCTTCGCAATTTCAATAGATTTTATATTTTCAGCGAGTAACTTGATATTTTCTTTTCTCAGTTAATGTTAAATCCTTCTTCTACCCATTTTCACCATTTAGATCCGTAAATAGAATACTTGCTTAATAAGTCGGAACACAATATTTTACATATTTTCAATAAAATGAGATAATTATTTTAATTATCAAAATATTTTATCGAAATGAATACCACCAATGTTGCTATATATAGTGATTATTTGCTACAAATTTCATTGAAATCGGGAAAAAACTTGAAAACATTGGAGAAAATGTAATCCGCTTAATAAGTGCGAACGCAGTGTAATACAAGGTCTTTGGCACAAAATATGATCTTTTAATACATTCATCTTCAGTAATTTAGTAATTAAATTCTCTTTTTCCTCCATAATTTTATGACATCTATAAAATTTGTTACATTTACAAACGACATATTGCACCTTCCTTAATAACAATTAACTAGCCTAGGCCTTGCTTCTGGAAACGCATATTCACCACTTAAATGAGGTGAAAACCTAATGACTCTACGCTACACCAACTAGTCTCATGTTTAACTATTAGTTATAGATTTATTTACAATTTCTATTCACCAAAACCACTTATTCATGGTATAAAAGGCTATTTGGAATTTATTAATCATTTTATTTTTTAAAATAAAACAAAACAATTGTTCACTATTATTAACTTTTACCAGTCTCTCCACTTCAATGACAGCACAGACAAATTTGCTTAAAAAAAATCTCAAAAACAAAGACTGTAATTTTTAATTACGTCTTTCCTGTCCTCGTTCCACAAAAGCATTAAAATTGTGTCAATATTAAAAATGTGATTTCTTTCTTTGTACATATTTATTAGCAATGACAGGTTTTATTTCTATGTCCTTTGTCTTATATTGTCTTTGATTAAACAGTTCTACTGAAAAAAATATTGTTTTTATACTTAAAATGACAGTAAGTGGGTTCAAAGAGGCATATTTTTAAATTAGTACCAAAACAACACACTCAAGTTTATTCTGGTTGGCCTAAGCCACCATGGCAGCTTAATCCGGCCCTGCATATATATATATATATATATATATATATATATATATATATATATATATATATATATATATATATACAAAGACAATGTGTGTGTGTGTGTGTGTGTGTGTTTTAATACTGAATACTGTGAGGCCTTACATACCTAAACTAAACTATACCTATAGTAAGTAGACTTAGACTTACTGTATATAATCTAAAGTGCCATTCACATTGTCGTCCACATTCTCGTCGTCCATTTCATAATCATCGTCCATACTTACAACTTAACTATTCACAATGTTGTCACAAATTCATCGTCCTCTCTTACTTTTAAAACATTTCTAAAACATAGTTTTAAATAGTTGATGGGTTCAGTACCTAGATTCCTACTGTTAATTTTGATACCGTAACAATATTTCCATCTCAACCATGACTGCCTGGCGTACGACATAGCTCAGTTTAATAAATTGCGCTCAAAGCATTTACAAAAGGGAACGACGAAGTTTTTAGCAGATTGAAAACAAGAAATCAGTAGGCGTCGTCTCTATGAATTTAGGGCTAACAAAGGACAATGACGTCACAAGTTGACGAATGTGGACGACAGTGTGAATGACCCTTAATATAACTAAGAAAATCGAAGTATAGATTTTGCTCCAGAATGTGTACCTCAACGTTCCAATATATATATATATAATATATATATAATATATATATAGAGAGAGAGAGAGAGAGAGAGAGAGAGAGAGAGAGATGAAATCGTGTCGTATCGAAATAATTAATCGAAATTGTTTCGTCTCGTGGATTGAAAAGAAAAGCAGTCTCGAAACAATTAAATATGTCAAAATTGAAAATTCATTTTAAATATTATTTCTAATTAATAAATATGAATACATTTTAATTTGTTTTGAAACTGCTCCGGTTTTCATTTATTTCACTATTTTATTTATTTTATTATTTTATTATTAATATTCTCACTGGAATAAAATAGAAACCAAAAATGGTGATTTATGAACCCAGAAAAGGGCAAATGTAACATTTGGGTAGCTTTGATTCTTATGTAATTTCTTATTTGTAAAGTTCTTATAATAAATCTTTCTTCTTTATTTTCTTTTTATTGTACGTTCGAAGAGAGAGAGAGAGAGAGAGAGAGAGAGAGAGAGAGAGAGAGAGAGAGAGAGAGACCATAAATTATGTATACCATCTGATTTGAGTCGCTGCGTGAACAGTATTTTAAAAGGTCAGAGTGGAAATCTGTCATGTCGATTAGCGTATTAAGTTGTACAACTTCTCGTGACATTTATTTGTTTCATGTTTTTATCAAAAATCATTTTATATTTATGTATTTTTCTGGAGAAACAACTAAAGGGACTTTGATGGCAAAGGTTTTATCGCAAATAAACATATAATTTTTGTAGATTGAAATGAAAACAACGCAGTCTCCATTTTGTCATTTCACCTTTATTGCTTGCAGCTACTGCTGTGACGGTTCTCAGGGATTCTCAGGGATTCTCAGGGGAGGGTTCTGAGCGGTGAAGTGTCTTCAAAATAAAATGTTTTCTCAAACCCTTAACCTCATCTGATTGGATTTAACAGCATATTTTATTCTTCATTAATTTATAATCAGTTAAAAATAAATATTAAAAAAAACTTTATAAGGTTCAATGCTTTATTTTATCAGAAAAATGCACAAACACGCGCAAGAATGTGAGTCATTGCCACCTTCAGTGTATTGGAATTGCATTTCTATCGAAAGAGTAGTTGGGATAAAAATCCGATATCGGAATATTGTTAAAAGTATTATTACAGATAAAAAAAATGGATGTCATTAAGGCTGATCTACTCTTTTGTAACGTATTCTTATGCAAGATAGTTGCGGAGCGCAGCGCCATCCATCATGAAATATTAAAGGAAGTCAGAATATTAAATAGACTAGCATATACGTGTCTACCAATAATAGAAAAAATATTTTGAGATGGGTGCCTACAATGGCACTCATTTAAACTGTATACAGTATCCCTTAAAGGTTACTGGCACTGTATGTCAGTTAGAGGAAGTAGTACTGTGAGTTTAAAGGATTTAAATTATAGGACCTTCCATAATTCCGAGGACTAATGCGGGATTATCGCTGTTTATCGAGACATTGTTAGACAATACAAAATATCCTCGGAACAGAAACATTTCCCAGAATGCCCTAATTTAGATACGAAATAATTTCTAATCTATAGTATATCGTTCGGCCTAATCTTTTTTATACTTATTCATCTATTTTTACTTGTTATTTGTCTGTATGTGCTTATAGTACGTACACAGACAATCATTTTATTTTAACCTCGAATCAGATAAATAAATCTATTATAATAAATTATTAAAAACAAAAATTGAAATGAATTACTCATTCACGTTAGCGAGATTTAAAGCTAAAAATGTCACAGGTAATAATGCCAGAGGGTAAAAATGCCATAGTATACATAGTATAGAGTGGCCACAAAGTCCCTTTGTATGAAAATCAAGGGCAACATACAGATATGCTATAATTTCACTGCAAAGGGTCTTTGTGGCCACTCTGTATATAATATTAACACCAACACTAATACAATATTAGTTAGGTTCACCTAACCTATGGTATTTTTACTATGTGGCATGTTGAACCTGTGGCAGTTTTACCTACATATGACATTCTTACCGCACACATGTAGCGATACATAAGGACTTTTTAATTTGGTTTCAACTGTATATGTTTAAAGTTTAAATTTACATTTATATGAGTCAAGTGAATTGATAGTGACCCAATTAACATAATCTATATTTTCGGTTCTGTTCTAGAAGGGTTTTCTGGTATTGAGTGAATTCGTTGTTTCAGTAACTACTAACTACACGCTACATAGGGTGCCAAAAAGTATGTTGTCCTCGACGCATAGGTTCAGAATGCGTCGAGGCAACAGACTTTCGGGCCACCCTGTATATGAAATTCAAAGATAAGAATATAATTACATATAAAAAAGTAATTATAGGATATCACTTCCAAGCCGAACAATACCTTATAGGCTAGTTAGCCTACTGGATCATCAAAATAGCGAAGAATTTTTAATGTTATTACGAAGTTAAGCCTTCTGCTTAGGCTTTTATGATTGTTAGCCCATTTGAGCTTTTAGTGAAATTTTTATCGACCATAAATGTTAAGCCTCTAACCCTTAGGCTATATAAACTGTTACTGTTAGCTAAAGATACCTCATTAAGATTTAATGTACATTGTACCATAAAAGCTAATAACTTGCAGAGTTTATTACATTTGTACTACGCCCTTGGAGTAAACAAAAAAAAAGGTTGGATCACCTGAAGATCAGGGCCCCCAGCCTTCTTTAGTTAGCCTTATAAGGCTAACTAACGAAAATATCACGACTTAACCTAACCATTCGTCAAGGGCGTACAGTTGACCCAACGATTGGTTAGGTTAAGTCGTGATAGTTAGCCTTATAAGGCTAACTATCACGACTTGACCTTATAAGGCTAACTAACGAAGGTGGGGGCCTTGATCTTCAGGTGATCCAAAATAGGTTTTGTTCAAGGTGTGATTCTTTTTTCATAATAACTTTTCCTAATTTTTATCACAGGTAGACTACAATTCCTCGAGGATATTAATAACCCTTTCGCTGACGAATATTTTTCCTTTTAACTGAAAAGTATAGAATTTGTCACTTATATGACACACATTTTGGGTTCCTTTTCTGAAAACTAAATTAAACCTATATTAAACGTGTAGAAGGAGCTGCAGAAAGGTCACATTTTAGTATTGCATATATTAATTATTACTGGTGAGACATTAGGGTTCCATTGGTACTGAAAGATTTAATAGAAATGGAATTACGGAACTAGTATGTTTCATGGACTGCTCTCGATTTTCCTACTAAATTGCAAACAAGGGCAGTCGATGACCTTGATTTTGTTTCTGCAATCGGTTTTCTTGAGAAATGATAAAGAAAAATGTTATTGGATATTGAATAAATTTATTTACTGAAACGACGCAATACACTCCAACATCTTTTTAAATAAGTCCGAGCTGGTGTGGCGCTTACGCCATACAAATTCACAAAAAATGACAAGAATTAATGCTATATTTTGCAAAAAACAATAGTATAAGAAACTCGATTAGGTCAGGTTAGGTCAGGTTAGGTTTCTCAAGAAAACCGATTGCAGAAACAAAATCAGGGTCATCGACTGCCCTTGTTTGCAATTTCGTAGGAAAATCGGGAGCAGTCCATGAAACATACTAGGCCCGGAATTACTCTGCCTACCTGTCAAATAAGAAATTCATATTTAAAAATCTATTCGCCTGCACGTTAAGTTACCATAGATTCGCCAAACTTCATATATTGAAAAGAAGTAGACACATGAGAGACAAATACAAACATCTAACCAGTACAGAATAAGGGGTGCTACTATAGCGTGATTCCTACCTCGATTCGGCGGTCTACCTTTTAATTATAGCTTCTTACCTTGTTTACTAATTGCTTCTTTACATTCCAATGTCCATCGCCCTTGACGATTGGTTAGGTTTAGTCATGATATTTTCGTTAGTTTTAACGAAAATATCGTGACTAAACCTAAACAATCGTAGGTAGACCACATACTATAGTAGCACCGAAACTATTTTTTAAATAAATAAAATTGAATAATAAATAGCATTTTATATTTGTTATATTTTCATTTATACCTTGGATAAGAATCACACTCTACAGTACTGTAGTTTCGAACCAAAACGGGTAGGAATCACC
The DNA here is from genome assembly GCA_023014485.1 of Bathynomus jamesi. NCBI lineage: Eukaryota > Metazoa > Arthropoda > Malacostraca > Isopoda > Cirolanidae > Bathynomus > Bathynomus jamesi. The sequence goes on from JAJOZX010005810.1 coordinate 28,163, forward strand.
CTATAGTATCGAAGTCACCGGTAGGAATCACGCTATAGTAGCACCGAATAAGGGATCACCTGAAGATCAGAGCCCCCAGCCTTCGTTAGTTAGTCTTATAAGGCTAACTAACGAACCAACTAACCAATCGTTAGGTCAACTGTACGCCCTTGACGATTGGTTAGGTTAAGTCGTGATATTTTCGTTAGGTAGCCTTATAAGGCTAACTAACGAAGGCTGGGGGCCCTGATCTTCAGGTGATCCCAGATAAGAGTCATAATAACATTCTAGTTCATATAATACGATACTATAATAGCTCAGGCCTTACATTTTTCATCAATGATGTTTAAGTTATTTTTAGTTTATCCTCGTTACTCCAGCGTTTTCCAAGGTTGCGGGGCGCCCCCTCTTGGTTGGTTGGTTGGTTGGTTACATCTAAGGTTATATGATGGAGGGGACCTTCAGCTTTATGTGGGATCCGAACCACGGGTCGCTACATAATCTGGACGTAGACCTAATATAACTTAACTTCACTGATGGACGAGAAACGGCTTTACGATAGTGACCACGACGTAGCCCGCCCTTCCTGGGAGAGCAAGAGCTACGGACGAAGAATACGATGAGATTAATAAAGGATAAAATAAAACAGTAAAAATCTAGATATTTCCATTAATTCTATTCATCATCACTAACTATGTAATGTACCTTAACAAATAAATCATTCATTTTAACGTAATCTTACACTGATTAAAGTAAATTACACTCTATGGATGCTATCTGAAGTTGAAATAAGACGATGTAAAAGATTGACTCCACTTTCAAGGGGTCATTGGGTAAAAAAAATGTTGGGAAGAAGTTGCTCAGCTCCAAAAAACTACTTTCACACACCATTGAAGACGTGTGGAAGTGGAATCTGGTGTTTGGTGTATCTACAGGGTGGGCCGTAAGTTTCCATACATAGGAAAAATTAAACGTTTGTTTTTATGTTTCAGATACCCTAAGAATATGCGTTTGACGAAAGAGCAACGAATTGAAATCATACTGATGGCTGGGTCGGGAAGCAGTCGCATGGTTGCAATGAACTTTAACAGACAACATGGAACGAACATCACACACGACACTGTGGCAAAACTTATTAACAAGTTTCAGAAAACTGGAAATGTTGCAGATCAACCGCGAAGTGGTCCAAGACGTACAGCCACCGATGAAGACACAACAGCTACGATACTTACAGCGCTTACACGGAGTCCCAGAAAAAGTGGAAATCTTAATGCCGAAAGGTATCTTAACATGTTGCAAGAAGAGATTTTCCCATCCCTGCCAAACGAGGAAGGTAACTTCCCAGTTTACTTCCAGCAAGATGGAGCTCCACCTCATTATGGTCTTCACGTGCGTCGGTATTTGGATCAGCAGCAGTTTCCGGATGCTTGGATTGGTCGGCGTGGTCCTGTGGAGTGGCCTCCCAGATCCCCAGATCTCACCCCCCTTGATTTCTATCTTTGGGGGCACTTGAAGGCCATGGTGTATCAGGAAAAGATACGAGACATAAATCATCTAAAGGAACGTATCACCAACGCCATTACAAGCATAACGTCAACTGTGCTAATGCGTGTTCATCAACAGTGGGGAACACGTATTGAAATGTGTTTTCAAAACAATGGCAACCATGTAGAGCATATTATATAAATAAAAATGGTTGTCCATAAAAAAATGTTTATTTTTCCTATGTATGGAAACTTACGGCCCACCCTGTATAAAGAGACGAAGTTTTTATAAATTAAATAAATTTGTTGTACTTATAATTTGTTGTACATTAAAGAAAAAAACATTGTAACTTCTTTACAGTTCTCTTCAGTAGG
>JAJOZX010005810.1:32500-35000 GCA_023014485.1 Bathynomus jamesi
ATTTCACTGCCACTTAACATATTTCACCTTATCGGAGACAGTTTACATCTCTCTCACTTACAGTACGTGATACACACAAAGATATACTCTCTCTCTCTCTCTCTCTCTCTCTCTCTCTATATATATATATTATATATATATATATATATATATATTAAACTCATCAACGCCTTTATTTTATAATAACCCGCATAAAAAAGTGAAACAGCCACTCCGAATGCTTTCGAGTTTATTTCAACTCCTTTTCAGGGACGGAGCTTGGAAGAATAGATCCTGTATGTTATGTAACATCGCAAAAAAGAAGTCAAGGGGGTGTGAGGTCAGGTGAGTATAGGGGCCATTCCACTGGCTCATGAAGGGAGATTAGTCTGCAGGAAAAATGCTTCCTCAAAAAGTTGCGCGTTTCACAAGTAGTGTGTCGAGGTGCTCCATCCAGCTGAAGACTAAAGACTTAGCGTTCCTTAAAGACTATAGCCTAGTAAGGCCTTCTGTGGTATATTGGTATAGTTTATTGGTATCGTCTTTTCCTACTTCTGTACAAATTAGGAAAAGTTATTGCTTTAAGTATGAAATGGTGAAAAAACGGTTTTAATATACAATATTTGTTACTGAAAGATTTGAAATGTATAGGTATATGCGGTATAGGTATAAGTATATGCGGTATAGGTATATATATATATATATATAGGTATATGCGGAATAAAATTCCCAATCTGTTACCTTTATAAAGAAAAAAAACCAATAATAAAATTTATATCCATTATAAGATAACGGGCAAATAAAAATAGGAACATTTCGGGGGGGATACTGTATATATATATATATACTTCTTTGATTTCCCATGGAATGATTACTGCTTCCGTGGTCAGGCCTCGGTCATGGAGACCTACATGCCATATTCCTTTTCTTCTACTCGTGCAAAAGAAACTTGGTTAAACCTATCTTATTTCAAATCTCCTCGCTCTTTCTGGCACCTAGCCAGAAACGTCTCCAACAACTTTACTTCTTCTTTCCTTCCTCTTTTTCATTCTGCCGGCACAGCTGCCGTCTCTTCACTTGATAAAGCTGAACTCTTCGCTCAAACTTTTCCCTCCACCTCAACCCTGGACGATTCCAGTCCTGCTCCTCCATGTTCTCCCCCCCCTCTGACTTAATTATGTCTGTAATTAGTCTCTCCCAAATATATCTTTTTCTGCCCTATCTGGGCTAAAACTCTCGGAAGGGGTACGATCATGATAGCGTTCCTCCTGTTGTTCTCAGGAGCTGTGCTTCTGTGCTGACACCTTGACATTCTTTCGTCTTTGTCTTTATCTTTCGTATTTTTCCTTCCTGCTGGAAGTTCGTTCTCAATCAGCCTATCCCAAAGAAGACTGACCGCTCTCAACCCTCCAACTATTTTACATTGCATTGATCTCTTGGGTTCCACAAGGGATGTTCTACTGGCGATCTTTTTGTATATCTCTGACTCTTCATCATCCTCCATTCGGAATTTCGGTGAAACCCTTGCTATTGCGCTAGACATATCAAAAGCTTTTGATAGAGTCTGACGCAAATCCTTAATTTCAAACTGCCCTCCTTCGGTTTCTAGCCTTTAATCTGTGCCTTCATCACTGATTTTCTTTCTGGCTAATCTATAGTTGCGGTTGTAGATGGCCACTGTTCTTCTCCAAAAGCTATTAATAGAGGTGTTCCTCAGGGCTCTGTCCTGTCACCCACTCTCTTTCTTTTATTTATTAATGATCTTTTAAGTCGCATGTCCTGTCCTATCCACTCCTATGCAAATGATTCCACCATTCTCTTCTGCGCCCGCTTCACATAGCCTTCCTCTCAATAGTCACTCCATGCTTCGTGAGAGACGGCTATGGCGTACCTGACCTTTGATCTTTCTGACACCTCTGATTGGGGCAGAGAAAACTTTATGGCTTTCAGTGCCTCAGAACTCAGTTCCCCCATCTGTCTACTCGTCACAATCTTCCACACGACTATCCCCTTACCTTCAACAATACACGACTCAATCCTTCCTCTTCTTTAACATTCCTGGCGTTTCCTTTTCTCGTGATCTTTTCTCTCTTTCTAAAACAGCTTCTAAGCTGTGCCGGCTCCGTAGTTTCTTCACCCTCACTCAGGTGATGTCTCTGTACAGGGGTCTTGTCCGCCCTTGTATGGAGTACGTTTCTCATGTGTGGGGGTTGTTGGGTGGTTCAACCCACGCAGCTCTACTTGACCGAGTGGAATCAAATGGTTTTTCTCTCATCAGTTTCCCGCCTCTTACTGACTGTCTTCAATCCCTCTCTCTCTCTCTCTTCGCCGTAATGTTGCCTCACTCTCTCTCTTTACTCTCGTTATTATAACGGACATTGCTCTTCTGAACTCTCTAACTCAGTGGTTCTTAACCTTTTTACTACCATGCCCCCTCTAGGAATTGGTCCTTCCCTCCACGCCCCCCTTCAATCAAAATAACATTCTCAATAACTTCTCAATATTAGCCCATGCTCTCGTT
>JAJOZX010005810.1:37500-110000 GCA_023014485.1 Bathynomus jamesi
GTCTCACTTTTCTTGTATATTGTGTTTAACCTTTTCACTCATGAATAAAAGTGAGTAGTGATAAAATATTTGGTTTAGGACAGTTTTTCATATCTACACCAAAAAAAAAAGTTAATTTTAGACCAGCTATACATAGTCATCGGTGACTCAAATGTAAAAATCTAGACAAACTAATACAACACAAAACCAAACTATTGTTACATAAGCATCTGATTATATTCAAGAACAAAATACTATATAAAAAAAAAATTACCTGAATAAATTCGTTCAACATTTGGTATTAAATTATTTGAGTGAATCAGCACAAACCGCTTACTTGAGATGCTGCTGGCAACTAGTGGCAACGTAGGACCAAAACACGTGGAAATTAAGTGGCTGCTACAATAATGCTAACCTATAGACTACTTTTCATAGTCATGTGTGATTGATGGGTCAAAATGTTATAGATACAATACAGCATGCCCACATATTTAATTACTCAATTAAGACATCAGTGAGTGAAAGGATTAAAGTACTTTATACTTTTTTTAAAATCTTCAACAAGAGCTACAGTAGCGAATATACGATATGTACAGAGCGAGTCAAAAGTCTAAAAACATAGGAAAGCATAGGTCCTATGTTTCCAGATTTTAGACTCACCCTGTATATTTATTACCAATTATTTTTATTTTCAAAGTCTACGCAAGGGAATGTGACTATAATAGATCGCTTGAAAGATTGACAAGAAACCCAATTTCTCTTCGGCAGCAAATGAATTGGTAAAAATAAAAATCGAATATTGACCATCCAAGCAGGAACGAGGTCATGCGGTGTATATATATATATATATATATATATATATATCTTATAAATAAATAGGCGTGAAAAATCCAAAAGAATTTTCTTTTTAACCCAATTGTTTATATAATTTCCAAGGCTCGTTTCTATAATATTTTTTTGTAATTTTCCGTTTCATTTACTCTACACCACCGCACGGAAATATTTCTAGAGTTAATTAATTAACTTAACATTCATTATGCATTAACATACGGTATGTTAAAAAAAAAATGTTAAAAAAAAAGAAAAATGTAATTTTTTTTTTTTTACGCTCCGGTAAACTCGAGTAAATTATAATTTGTTAAATTTGAAATTTTATGTCTTTAAAATTTATAATTTTAAAAAATTAAAAGTAATTTAAATGTTTTCCCCCTGCCATTTTTCTTTTGAAGGATAAAGTTAAGTAAATATATATATTTTTTTTTTGGTAATTAATTTCAAAACGTTTTAAGTAATTACTGAATGGAAATGTAGTTATTTTTTGGTTTAAAACTAGGTTACATATTTTGAGTTCTGGCAAGTTTTTATCTTTTTCACAACCCTCTCTCTCTCTCTCTCTCTCTCTCTCTCTCTATATATATATATATATATATATATATATAACCTTTGGTTAGCTTCCGCCCGAATTGTTCATTCTGACGAAGGTCAAGCTTTTCACTCCACCTTAGACCTACAGTTTAACGTGGAATCCGAACCACGCCCCATGAGCAGCCCAGCGTCTTAACCACTAGGCCACCTAGGGTACCCATTTATCTGCCAACCACTTTTCTTTTTATTGTGTGGAAGGATGAACAGCTGGGTTTTGCTGCGTGTCAGGCTGCCGTCACCGGGTCTCGAACCCGGGGCCGATGGATTCGTAGTCAGCGACGCTAACCACTACACTACCGAGGCGTATATATATGTATATACACGAATTTATGGCGCAACTTGCTCATGAAGAATCATGCACCTGGACTGAAAATAACAAGGTGTCTGAAATACAATCTGACGAAAATTGAGCAAAATAGATACGGATTTGGATATTCTTTGAAATGGGATAACAAGGAACATTTTTGTTTTCAGTGGTGATGAACTACGTACGAAGGTCTCGTCAGTACATTGATCTCCTGTTCATTTGGCAATGCTGCTGCGAGCTGAGCTGCTCGTACCCTGAAATGGGCGTATGGGCGGAATGATGCTAGATGTAAAAAAATGTTAAACGTTTCATCTTACTGCCATTTAAGCTTTAAACTACTAGCGTCTTGGACATGATTGAGTAATATATATATATATATATATATATTTTTTTTTTTAACTGCAAACAACACAGTATAATTAATGTAGGAGAATTACGACTTCTGATTAATCGAGGCCCATGGTGTAGTGGTTAGCATATCTGACCGGCAATCGGAAGATCTCGGGTTCGATTCCCGGGTGGTTACCTCATTTTTCATTTGTTCGTTCTCCCTCCTCATCTTGTGCGGAACATTCTTCTATACAAGCGTCGTTCTTTACATATATATATATATATATATTGATGCGACGTGGTTTTTTTTTCTGGGATGGGAGTCGGTTTTGTTTGGATGATGTTCGACAAAAAAATTTTTTTTAATTATTCCTCCCAAAAAGCGATCAAATAATGAAAAACTAAAAAAAAACATTCATTTTCGCCATATTTCAGGATTATATTAAACTCTTACCGTTGAATATTACTTTATTGTGATTAATAATTACTAATATACATTATCAAGACTCTAAAATGATTCAAATGTGATTTAATTAACTACCTAATAAAATACAGCCCTCAAAGGGATCAAATAATGCAGAAAACCACCTTTTAGCTTTATCCTAGGACCATATTATAACTCAGATTAATGATGATTACTTATCAATAAGTATCTCAATGCAGCCCATCATGGTTAGTTTAGGATTTTGAATGTATGACTTACTTTCCTATTCTTCAATGTTCCGTTCCTAACACTTACAAATGTAGAAGAGAGTTGAAAATACAAGCACGTCTTTATCCATCGATCTTCAAATCATTTATAGCGCGAGAACGCGACAAAGCCAAGATGAAATAAAGGAAATCAAAAATTACTCTTACTTGAAAAATGTTTTCATACGCATTTCATTGCTTTCATTTTTCTCTACAGCTTTTGAGAGTATGTCTGTCAATGTAGTAAAATATATTATAATATACTTTTTCCACAAAATATCTGAATTTAAGAGAAAAATAAACCTGTTGTAAAGAACTTGTGATCTGTTTCCATGGTAACACCATTGAAACATATCACAAAAAAAAAAAAACCGTTGACGTCTGACGGGAGAAATGGCCTAGAAATTTTAATTTTACAAAATTATCGTACAGTTCACTTCTTTTCATACAAGTTGGAAAAGAATATATATATATATATATATATATATATATATATAGTATATAAGCCTGGCCACGATAGATTTTGTTAGAAATTACCTGGCCTCAGGCATAAAAGGTTGAGAAACTTTGCAGTGTAGGCCTAACACTAATAATTGATATGAAGTATTTTATAATTTGTACACTCATGCTGGATATTTTTTTTTCTATCTAACATTTAATAAGTATTTTATTGCCTACGTACCTATTTGCATTTCTTTATTTGAAATATAAAGGAAGCTGAAAATAATTATTAAGCTTATACTGTAGAGCCTGTAGATCTAAAATAATCCGTCAGGAGGGCCAGAAATTGGCACAGTACTCAGGCCAACTACTGCGGCCCACTGCGCTAATTCCTGGATTATTATATTTCCAGCACCATCGGGCGTCGAACCTCTGATCTCCGTATCTTCATTTGAATCATTTCGCTTATAGGCGAGTGGTGTTACCCACTGAGCTACGGGAGCTGTCTAAGTCTGAGTTTAATCAAAGGTTACAGATAAGTATACGAAACTACGATTCTTTCCATTATTTAGCATGTTAACCCGCAAAGTGAATATTACTGTATATACTCGCCACCTAGCGTATGGAGTGAGAACTAAGCTTTACGCAAGGGCACACGCGCATGACTTACAAGTTTATTGACAGAAAGTAAATATCATCACATTAATCTTTAAAAGAAACACAAACCTACACGCTTAATTAATTAACTGATCCGATATTTAATCATATAATTAAACTGTATAATTACATATTTAAAATATAACTTAAGTTGATCACGTTTTTTACTCATAATTTAGTTCTCTTTCAAAACACTAGATGGCATTGAGTAGAATTTCAGATCTCGTTGTAAATAACCTTTCGTATAATTAAAAGAAAAGATAATATATATATATATATATATATATATAGGGTGTCCCAGGAGAAAATGTCAAGAATGCACCATTTCACTCTTTGGGTATTTCTACATAGAAAGTATTATATCGATAATGGGTCTGATTCCCAACCGTTACCGAAATACAGGCCTCTACATTTGGGTAATTAAAATAATAAAAAGGGTAAATTTATAGTATTACACCCGTCTCCCTTTGGAGGTGAAATTTATGTTTTTCCTATGGTTTTTGATGTGCTTTGAACGAATCTGACCTTCAAAACCGTCGGAAATGACTCGTTTTTTAGATAACCCCCCTCCTCCCAGCCGGCAATCGAAAACGAGTCATTTCCGACGGTTTTGAAGGTCAGATTCGTTTAAAACACATCAAAAACCATAGGAAAAACAAATTTCACCTTCAAAATTGACCTAACCTAACCTATCCTAACCTAAATCACTTATAGTCTTGTAGGCAGCCCAGGAATCACTATAAATCACAGAGCCAGGCCTAATGTACTTCTGAATGAGTGGAATGAGTGTTCCATTCGGGTACGAAAGTAATTCAAATTCGAAATGGATGGAGCGCAGTGATTGGGCAGACATGTAACGAACACACAAACGAACACACAAACGAACGTACGAACACACAAACGAACGTACGAACACACACTAGATACACACCAAAAAAATGTTTATATCTCGAAAACGAAGCATTTGTGACGGAAACGCTATAGAAGGAAAGTGTCTTAGAATTAAAAAATATACTTAATGAACATATAATAATTGCTGGACGTTAGACGGGTGTAATACTACAGGGTGGGCCGTAAGTTTCCATACATAGGAAAAATAAACATTTTTTTATGGACAACCATTTTTATTTATATAATATGCTCTACATGGTTGCCATTGTTTTGAAAACACATTTCAATACGTGTTCCCCACTGTTGATGAACACGCATTAGCACAGTTGACGTTATGCTTGTAATGGCGTTGGTGATACGTTCCTTTAGATGATTTATGTCTCGTATATTTTCCTGATACACCATGGCCTTCAAGTGCCCCCAAAGATAGAAATCAAAGGGGGTGAGATCTGGGGATCTGGGAGGCCACTCCACAGGACCACGCCGACCAATCCAAGCATCCGGAAACTGCTGATCCAAATACCGACGCACGTGAAGACCATAATTTAAATTTTCCTATGTATGGAAACTTACGGCCCACCCTGTATAATAATACCATAAAAAGGCGATCTTAGATACTATTTAATGACACTTGTGGTTTACAAAAAGTACAAACATACAATACACTATTGCACTTATTGCAGAATGGTTTCAAAGTGATCCCCTCCTTCTTCAATGCACGCGGCGAGCCTCCGATCCATCGAGTCTTGCCAAGGAAAACGCGGAAGTTCATTTCTGAGGTTTATGAACGCATCCTGTATACGTGCAACCAACTGCTCCCTAGTTTCGGGCTTACCCCGCTGATAAACGTTACTCTTCAAGAACCCCCAGACAAAAAATCTACCGGAGATAAGTCAGGCGAACGAGGGGGCCATGCCACAGGTCCTCCACGTCCAATCCACCTTCCCGGAAACCATTGATTTAAGTATGTAGTAACCTCCCTGCCGTAGTGAGGTGGTGCTCCATCGCGTTGCATCCACATCCGTTGTCTGAATGCAAGAGGTACATCATCAAATAAAAGGGGAAGGACGTGTTCTAAAAAATTTCTGTATTGTACAGATGTTAGGCGGCCCTCAATGAAATGTGGCCCAATGAAGTAGTTTTGTAGCAATCCGCACCAAACGTTAACAGAAAATCTGTTCTGAAAGTTACTTTCAACTACAGCATGGGGATTGTCGTGAGCCCAGGTGTGCGAATTTCGAGTGTTGTTAATTCCATTCCGTGTGAACATTGCTTCATCTGTGAAAAGGATGTTATTCAATGATTGCCGATTAGTTTGTAACCAATTACAAAATTGCAAGCGTTGTTCATAATCTGCTGGTAAAAGATGTTGCACCCTTTGGAGATGGTATGGATACAAGCCATCGTCATGTAGAATTATCCATACCTGCATGCGTGGAACCCCAGTTGTCAATGATATTCACCGGACACTCGTACCTGGACTCCGCTGCACTGCGTCCAACACTTCTTCATCTCTTCGTATTTGCTGACGCTCACTCCTTGGCTTAGGTAATGAACCTGTCTCTCTTAAAGATCGAAACGTATTTTGTATTGTACGGCGATCTGGCGTGCGGCGATTTGGATAACGTCGCTGATATTCTGCAACGGCTGCGACAGCATTTCCATTGCAAAACCCATACACAAATAACATGTCTGCGTATTCTTCTTTCGAGAAAACTGCCGGCATGGCTTGAAATGTTGCTTGAGCACTGCACCTCCACGTTTGCAGAGTACACAACACACCCTCAAAAGAAACGTGACTCAGTGAGCAGGTGTTAAGACGTACCTAAATAAATAATGTAAATAAATAATGTGAGGATCTGCACAGTTGCCAATGTATCATTAAATGTCATTGAATATTGACATACGATCAAAAGATCGTCTTTTTATTATGTTTTAGTTACCCAAATGTAGAGGCCTGTATCTCGGTAACGGTTGGGAATCAGGCACATGTCGATATAATACTTTCTACTTAGAAATACCCAAAGAGTCAAATGGTTCATTCTTGACATTTCCTCCTGGGTGTATATATATATATATTATATATATATTAGTGATGTAGCGGATGTCATTTTTTTCGCATCCGCGGATGCGGATGCGGATGAGGATGTTTGATTTCAACATCCGCGGATGCGGATGTCTACATTTTCGTTATTTTTTAGGATATATTCGAGATTTGTTGTGTTTAACGTATATAATAAGTTATTATATAGAGAGCTGTAGCTATAATGTAGTATAATTGATTAATTGTACAATAATTGCTGTACTTTTCTCTGAACATATAAAATAATATCAAGCATCTAACTAATATAGAAATCAATTAGTGAATTCGTCTGCAAATAAATTCGTTATATTTTGTTGAGTTTCAGCCACAATTAGAAACCATAATTGTGTTACCAAGATGCGGGACGTGAACCCAACTCAAATGCACCCCACCGACCTCTTTCCCCAACCTCCACCCTTATAGAAAGAGATCTTTAATTAGCTTGATAACTATTTATATTAAGTTTAAAGTTTTATTAGGCATATTTATAAATGAGTAATTAAAATAAAGTAAACTAAGATGTTCATCGTTTAATGTTCAAACTTAATTATAGGAAGGTTATGCTTAAGGAACATTAATTTTTCTGCCTTTTCTGCTGCCAGTCTGTTTCTCTTTTCATCATATATTAATCCAGCACTGCTAATAATCTCTCGCTTGGTACGTTTGTTGGAGGACAGGCTAAATGTTTCCTTGCAAGTTTACTCAAGTATGGATAGATATTCTGCGTATTTTTCCACCAACTAATAGGATTGTCGCATGCAGCCAGACGTTTTTCTTGGTGATAGCTCTCGATCATTTTTACTGCATCTTTTGACATCGCGTAGGTCTCGTCATTGCTGCTTGACTCAAGAAACTGAGAGACAGATTCTGTGATAGATTTGCTTGTTGAAGGTGTTGGTTCTGTCACTGAAACTTTTATTCTTTTGGTGGGTGGCGAAGCGACAGATTCAAGAGATTGAAGCTCTTCAACTGCTTTGCCAAGTGATGATTTAACTCGTTCTAATGTACTAGGTGAAAATAACTTAGCTTTGTAACGTGGATCTAAGTAGGTTGCAAGAGAGTAACTTCATACAAGAACAGCCTCTCGTCTTGTCGCTTGCATCACTTTTGCGCACAATGAACTAGTTCTATTAATATAGTAGAATTTGATAATTTCCGCTTATTAATGACGTTTTATCTCAACGGTCCACATCCGCACGACATCCGCAGTCTAAAGTGCGGATGCGGACGCGGATGCGGATGCGAGAAAATGTGCGGATGTTCCGCGGATGCGGATGCGGATGCGGATGTGACCTACATCACTAATGTATATATATATATATATATATATATATATATATATATATATAAACTGCACTGTACATAAAAATTATTCTTGTTTACAACATATAGTTTATCGAAACACTGTAAAGGATTTATTTATTTTTCATGTAAACGATTTTTCTATTGCACAGAGCGTAAAGAAGAAAAAGAAAAAAAGAAAAACTGCCCTTTTTCATATATATATATATATATATATATATATATATATATATATATATATATATATATATATATATATTAGGGTGTCACTAGGTAATAGGGGGAAAATTAAACGATGGATATTTTCCTATGACACCCCCTAAAATTGTTCCATTTGGTGTAAAACATACGGAAGAGAAATTTGGTCCTGATTGGTCATCATTTAAAGGTCCCTCGTCACTGAAACAAGACCCATTTGTTGACGTCAACAAGCTGTTCAGTGTTCACAGCTTGGGCCGAACCAGATAATAAAAAACAAGGCAGTTTGGTGAAATAACGAAGTAAGACACTTAAAAACGCAAAGAATACAAACAGTTTATTATATAATCAAAATAGAAGACATAATTTGGCAAATAATGGTACAAAATGGAGAAGCAACAAAAGCAAAACTTTGAGAATAAAATACATATACAGTAGCAGAATAATTGGTGCTCATACGCTGATCAGTGATTAGTTCTTTCGCGTCCTCACTAATGCTGATTTGTTCGGAGCTGGGTGTTGCTTTCTGTGGTCAGTGACAACTTGAACGAGGAACTGGAGCTGTTCTTCTTTCACTGTCAACTTTCCGTTCAGCTCCTTCACCAGAGCCACGGCCCGTTCTGCTCTGTCGTTCACCACTGCAAGTTTGGAGACCACATCCCGAGCTTGCACGTATTCAGAGTTTGACGTCCATGAACTGGGATGGTGGAGCAGAAAGCAATCTGGCAACTGAAGTTTTGAGAAGAATCTCGGGTGTTCTTTGTGATCAGTTGCTCCAGTCCTTTGCTGTCACTGAGGAACATAGTATCAAGAACCAAAGGTCGTTTTGGCGGCATGTGAGGGGCTTCTTGATCTAACGCTGCAACCATGCTGCACTTCACTTCCATCGATATCCTCTCATCAAAGAACGCCAGACCCACTGCCTCCTCCGAATGGTACCACAGGTGCGCAGACAGCTTCTTGGTGGTACCATCAGAGATCTTCTTGTGCGGGTATCGAAGGAGCGTCCTCATCAATTCCCAATCATTCAGCGGAGCTTCGATGGACAGATGAGCTGTTGCCCACGCTTTCATGTAAACTAGAACAGAAAAGAGGCAGATATCTCGAATTCCGCGTTCCTCAGTGTTCGTCAGTTTAAACTGTCTTCGGAAGAGTCAGATCTTGATGGCATAGAGCCCCTTAGCCATCCATCTCGCCCGGTGCATAGCACCAGGGGCGCGGAAGTTTAGTCCCTTGTATGGAACTCCTCCAAGAAAGATGACGGAAAGATCGAGAATTCCTGATAGTCATCACGAACTTGAAGTGCTTGTGACTTTGCAAACTCAATGAGCTCCGTTCTAATGCTTAAAAATAGCTGCTTTGGTGAACGCATCTGTGTCCGCAGTTTGGAACTGTTGCTGGTCATGCGGGTCCAATAATCATGGAAGCGCTTGAAAAGCAGAATTTCTGGACCGGTAGATACTGAATCTAGCGATGCTGCGAATGCCGCTGTAGCACCAACTCCAGTACATGGTGTCTGCACGCGCAGTGTAACAGGTCACGTCCAACTTTTCTTCCAGAAGAACACAAGTTCCTCCACGGTGGCTGTGTTGTCGCGGTTGTGTCGAAACACATAGATTTGACATGATCGGTCACTCCCCATTCATTCAGACAATCTATGATGGCATTTGTTTGTGCCAGCGCGGTTCTGACAGAAGTTTTGGACCCCGAGGAGCTGCTCTGTCCCGGAGCCAGATACAAGAATAGGTAAGCGGTCACATTATTCTCGTGACGTCAGATTCCCTGAGTTTTCCGTCCCAGTGAACAGTCAACGGACTATTTGCCTTGGAACTCGCTCTTCAGTGCCGAGCCTTAAGGGTACGGAATTTTTCACGTGACGATGAATTGATCCACGATTGATGTTGTAGTCGCTAGCATCATGCCCTAAGCTGGAAGCTGCCTCAAACAGCAGATATGTGGCCTTTCTTGACGAGAGTTGCGTGCGATCAAGCGCTGCCGCCAATTCCGATGTCATGATGTTCTTCGTTGCTCTTTGTTTTAGACCGCTAACGAACCACCACATGCTCCTTTTTCTTCGCTATCAATCTGAGCTGGAGGATGAGGAACTCCAAAACCGCTTCGTTGGATACTGCCTCCATTTCAGCTGCTGATCGCTTTCTTCGTTTCTCCTCTTCCTCCCGACGTCGAGTACAATCTTTGATTTGGCGCTGATGGGTCATGTCCAAACCTGCCATTGAACCTGGACGTCCTTTCTGGCGCTGCTGCTGAAGGAACTCCCAATCCTCTGGGTACTTGACCAATTTCTCACAATCAGCGTGGGCGATGTCAAAGAGACGATCGAGGCGTTCAATGAATTCTTTTTCTTTCGTCTTGTGTGAATCGCTCGTCCTTGAGGCGTGTTTTTTGAGTCCTTTCCACTCCTCGAAGACTTATCCAGTTTGCTGACGCAGTGTGTCTCGAGTCTGGTTGGAATGTGAGCTTTCTCCCAGAAGGACATCACTGCTCGAAGTGACTTCCTCAACGCGTCACGTATTGTCATTTTCTTTTCATGGTGAAGGTAAAGGAAGTAACCGAATGCTTGCCTGTAGGAAGGAAGCTTGCATCCTTTCACCTCATCAACCGCTGCCCCTAATAGGTATATACACTTCCGGTTTCCATCACCAGAAATCACGTAGCTGAAATGAGAAACGGTGAATCGTTAAGTATTGTTCACTTTATTTCTCAGATATTCAGACACACACAGATACACACAACACATATATAGAGATATATAGATATCTAATGAACGATTATGGAGACGCCGCGCAAGCATTAAACTTTGGAAGGCGGGGGCGACCTTTTATAGTTTTCAAATAAAAGATTTTTCAGTCACCATGTTTTTGTTACCAATGGAATAGATTCGCGGGTGTCAGCATGAAAATTTCAACTTTGCATTTAAGTGACACCCTAATATATATATATATATATATATATATATATATATATTTTGAAGTAGGCAATTATATATGCAAGGTTTTGAGCGTCGAAAACGATTGTACAATTAACTCGTTGTTGCACGAATGAATAATTAATCAAACTGTGGTCAAAGCCATCAGAGGTTACGTGTGACAAAGTGTGACATACATAGGTGTCAGGTGAAATCTGACCTATGTACAAGGCTTGTAGACATTGCAGTCAGTGTCGGTCTGTTACAATGAAAAATTAAGCGTTATGTGTATAATAAATGCAAAAAACTTCACTTTTTTTCTACGTGAAGGTCAAAATATGAGGAGGATGCCAGTGGGCATCGAAACTGTTGTGGAAATAAACTCTGTCTATTAGAGTGGGTTTTTATTTTCATGTTATGTGTATAAACTGGGCTTTATATCCCAATGGACGCATGGTTTGCCAAAACCCTTACAGCATTTGCACTGTTCACTTAAGACGAAGATTAGCATGCACTAACATGATACACAGACTTATGACAGACTGGAAGACTGTTCAGTTCTTGGACGAGTCTCAGTTTAATCGCTCACCGTCGAATGGATACCCACGGGTGGAGAATAGCTAACCAAGCATGTTAGGAATGTTGTGGCAACCCACACAGTTTGTCCTGGTTGGTGTATAGTGTAGTGTAATTGTACGGGTAGCGATTCTTGATGTTGTAAAGACTAATCTGGTACCCTGTCCGTGGAAGGTTGTCCTTATTCTGTTTATATCCATTCTTGGAGATCATGCCATTTCTCGAACAATTTTTTTTAACAGCTTATATATATATATATATATATGTGTGTGTGTGTGTGTCATACGAGAAGGTTTGTGTCACGTGTCACACTTCCTAAACCACTACTTAAAGGGGTAGACAAAATAGGGTGCAGGGTCTTCCTGACCTTGTTCAGGTATTATATAAATATAGGAAACCTTCAAAAATAATCAGCTGCAAAGACAAAGCTCTCTTTCTACATCTGCGGCAGCTCTAAAGAAAACTAACTGGTCTGTCAAAATCTCAACCGTGCAATGATGCGTGTACCCACTGCCTCTGTGTAAAGATATTATCCTCGCAATTTTCTGAGACCCTGTTAAAGTTATTTGACATAGTAAATAACTATATTGTCTGCTTTTTAAACATATGTAAAAGTGTCATGTATGCTATGGAAGTATGTATACAGTGTGTTTTTGGATACCCTAAAAAAAAAGGAGTCTGTTTTACTCTGACAGGACTCTTGTATATATATGTACAAGTCCATATATGTTACATATGTCCGTTTAGTCCATATATATATATATATATATATATATATATATTATGATACACACAGACAGTGCATGGAACAAGGAACTCTTCTGGGATAATTAAATCCACTATAGTCCGAATAAGTAATGGTAAATGACAAATACCATAGTTTTTCTTTTTCATGATGCTAGCCCGACGTGGGTAACGGGTCATCGCAAAGAGGTCCCATAAATATAGCTTTCCCTCATCAGCTATCTGCAAAGCAGACAGGATCCACCTTTGGGACATGGATCTAGGGTTTAAAGCAGCCTAGCCCTGCTACATTTAGAACCTCAATATAAGCAAAAACTCGCTGCCTTCACGTCAGATTGAATACATCAAGAAAAAGGGTAACTATATATTTTTTAGCCAAAAACCAAAACTTAAATCTCAAATGGCAGAATTGAGCGTCCACTTTTCATGTCCCAAAGCTGGATCCTGTCTGCTTTGCAGATAGCTGGTGAGGGAAGCTATATTTATGGGACCTCTTTGCGAGTGACCCGTTTGCCCACGTCGGGCTAGCATCATGAAAAAGAAAAACTATGGTATTGTCATTTACCATTACTTATTCGGACTATAGTGGATTTAATTATCCCAGAAGAGTTCCTTGTTCCATGCACTGTCTGTGTGTATCATAAAAAACTCAGGCGACCATTCTGAGTTCATTCCCATATATATATTATATATATATTATATTATATATATATATATATATATATATATAATATCCACCATATGCAATTTCTTCTATAATAATGGTCATTGTAAATTTGGAGACGGATGTAAATTCTACCACCCGGACATTTGCAGAACTTACGCAAAATATGGAACCTGCAAATTCGGATAAATGCTACTATCAACATCTCCCGACGGACTCAACGAACAAAGGAAAAAGTTTAAATGACAATAAGAATAAAAATAACAATAGGAACAACATAGGAACACATAAGCGAACGAAAATTTTTTCAACATCTCAGACACCTTACGAATGCTAAATGTCATCCACATGCAGTTGACACAGCTGGAAACCCCCGAGCCAAATCGCTACCGGGCAAGAAGCTACCAATACAAGTAGGAGGAAACGGATCTCTTTCGGAGGATCATAGAGCAACGAATCAGCGATATCGAAGGAAAATGAACTTGAAATGCGCAAGGGGCAACGAAAAACAGAACATAAAAATTGTCCTGGCTAATATTCAAGGTAATAAGACCAACCATCACTCAATAAGGTTTCGTACCTGAAAGGATTTATGGACGAAACAAGGGCGGACATCGCATACCTCACAGAAACTCATCTTAAAGATTGCCAAGGAATTGTGAAAACTGCGAACATTGTATTGATAAGAAAGATAAATATAGAGGGCTTCAACTTACTAAGAGCGGATAGAACGACGAGACGGAAAGGTGGCTGTGCTATATATGTACAGGAAGTCATATGACAGAGACGATAATAAGTAAATCAAACAGCTATGTGGAACTCCTAGCAGTGAAAATAGAAAACTAAACTTGATAGTAATAGTCATCTATAGACCTCCAAGCACCCCAACCGAAAAATTCTCGGAGGCCATTGATGAATTAGAAAGCTAATAAGGCCGTAAACCCTCCATCCCCCAATATAATGATCTGTGGAGACTTTAACTTCCCATTTATAAAATACAAAAAGGTGAATAGGAATATATATTTCACCAGGACAAGGGGGGCACAAGAGAAGATCAGAACAAGCAAAAATGTTGATGGCTCTCACAAACGAGTTTATGCTGACACAGGAGATAACAGAAAATACCAGAAAAAATAACTGCCTGGATCTGGTATTCACGAATAACACGAACTTGATTGCTGATATAAAATAACCCAACCATTATCTCAGACCACAACTTAATCGAGATATCAACAAATATGACGGCAGCATTAAAAGACAATACACATATTGTGGAAAGAATAATTCGGGGCCTTTAACTTAAACTCGAAGACTATAAATTGGAATCAATCAGATCGCACATGGCCCAAATAGAATGGAGAACAATTTTCGAGAATAAAACAACTGAGAAATGCTAACAACCTTGGAGGAAAAAACGCTGAAATTTTAGAAAAATATGCTCCGAAATCACAGCCAAAAGGAAGAGGAGCTGGCTAGAAAGGCAAAAGAGAAGACTATTTCCGCAAAAGAAAGAGTGGAGGCGAAGTTAGGAAACTGCGAGATAATGACAGGAAAACAATAAAAGCAAAACTGGAGGGTATCGATAGGGAAATACAAGCCCTGATTAAAGACCATACAGAGAGGGAAGGAAAAGGCGGTAGAAGCAATAAAGGAAAATCCAAATACTTCTATAGCTATGCAAAAAGGAAAACAAAAACGCGCGCCGCTATTGGGCCCTTAAGGACGGGAAATAATGAACTAACCGACGATCCAAAGAAATATCTGATACATTGAGAGCTCAATATGAATCAGTTTTCAGTACCCAAAAAGTGACAAAGCGATACCTGACATAAATGCATTCTTTGAAGAGGATTGCAAGGAGAGTATATAACAAGACTTTGATTTTACACCAGAAGACGTCGCGAGAGCTATAGGACAAATGAAACTACATTCAGCTGCAGGTCCGGACAATTGGAACGCATTATTGATTAAAAACTGTAAAAATGAAATAGCTACACCTTTATACTGATATGGAGAAGATCCTAGACACTGGGGGAATACCGAGCATCTTGAAAAGGCAAACTTGTCCCTATATATAAAGGAGGGGACAGATCTCAAGCAAAGAACTATAGACTAATGTCATTGACGTCCCACCTCACCAAGTATTTGAAAGAATAGTTAGAGAGAAAATTTATGATTTCCTGGAGACACGGAAAGATTCAACGAAAATCAGCATGGATTCCGATCAGGTAGATCATGCCTATCACAACTAATAGAGCACTACAACAATATCCTAAATGCATTGGAAGGCAATGACAACTACGATGTTATATACACGATTTTGCTAAAGCTTTCGATAATGTGACCATGGTATAATAGCACATAAAATTAAAGACATGGGAATAACAGGCAAAGTGGGAAAATGGATCTACAACTTCCTTAGTGATCGTCTGCAGGTCGTCAAAATTCAAGGTATATTCATCATCAGAATCGGAAGTACGCAGCTCAGTACACAAGGGACAGTACTGGCCCACTCTGTTCATTATCTGCTAACAGACATAGACAGCGGAGTAAACAGCAATAGTATAGTAACATCCTTTGCAGACGATACAAAGATCAGCAGAAAATCAGCGATGTACATGACGTGGAGGCCTTGCAGAGAGACACAAACAAAATATACAATGGTCAGAAGACAACAACATGTCATTCAACGCCGAGAAATTTCAGCTCTTGAGATATGGTAGAAAAGAAGAACTTAAACAGACTGCATATTATGCTCCAGATAGACAGAAATTCAGAGAAGCATGAAAGCGATTGATCTCGGGATAATAATGACAGATGATGCGAAATTCGAAAACACAAAATCAGATAGCGATAAATAAAGCAAAAACAGTCGCGGGACAGGTTCTAAGAATGTTCAGAGAAGGGACAGGACAGTAATGATTCCCCTGCTAAAAACACTGATTATACCAAAACTTGAATACTGCTCAGTTTGACGTCCCCATATAAAAAGGAAGAAACTAATAAACTAGAAGAAACGCAAAGGCATTTTACAGCCAAGATTGACGGCTGCAAAGAACTCAACTACTGGAAAGACTACGTAAACTAAATCTGTACTCACTGGAAAGAAGAAGAGAGAGGTACATCATAATCTACATATGAAAATGATCGAAAAACTCGTACCAAACTAAAACTAAACCCAGTTACCATTCAAACAACACTGGAAAATAGGAAAGGCAGAATGTGTAGTGTTCCCAAATTAAAGGCACGACAAGGGACCTCCTCAACCCTGAAGGAAAATAGCTTGGTTTCAGGGGGCCAACTTTTCAAACCAGCTTCCTAAGGACCTCAGAAACGTAACGGGGGTCAAGTTGAGTCTTCAAGAAAAGACTGGATGCCTGGCTCAGGACAGTTACCAGATGAGCGGGCGTACCTGGCTATGTACGGTGGAAGCGCAAGAAAGCAACTCGCTCCTCCACCAGGCCAGACCTAGAAGGCGGGGCCACCAGCTTGACCTCCGTGTGAAGAGAGACCAAACGCACGAAACAACATAAGGTTCTATAGGTAAGGTATATATATATATATATATATATATATTATATAAGCCCTATTTCTCCTTAATTTTTAAAATTAGTGGCTGAAACTAGGTTTTTTTTTTTTTTTTTTTTAAACTGTTAGAGAAACCTTTTGGAAAGAATAAAAGTGGAATAATTTCTAAAACGAAATTCAGTTTCGTTCAGCAAAATTACATTTTCACTTTTCGTGGAAACGGAAGATCACTAACTTTACCCAATTTTCCAAAGACTCGGTGAGAGATGTAAAATGTAAGACACACTCGCATTAAATATATTTTGTTAGTAAAACTGTGATGAAAATATTTCAGTACGCAGTATGTATTCTTTTAAAGTAATGCCATGTATTACATATTGCTTCTTTAATGACACAGAGTGTTCTCGCTAGTGGTGCACCGATTAATCGGTATCGGCATCAATCGGCATTTTACCGATTAATCGGCAATGCAAGGTATTTTCCTAATATCGGCCAGGTGCCGATACCGATTAATCGGTGCACCACTAGTTCTCGCATGCACTGCGCATCTGAATTTTTTATTATTTTAGGTTTTGTTGTAAAGAACCATAATAATAAATATGCAGAGTGTGAGAGACGTTAGAGATTTCATGCAGAGAGATATTGTATGTAGGGACTGCCTCACGGTATAAAAAGTTGCCACAAGTTTTTGTAAACTTCAGAACCGTTAACATTACTTACAGAGTAAATCTAAAGGACTCCAGTGAAGCATTTCTTAAAACGAAAAAGTAAAATGGGACACGATGCCTGAACGTACATTACAGTATATAGTGTAGAAGTGGAAAGTGTTGTAGTCAGGGGCGTAACTGGAGTAAAAAAGTTAAGAAGGGTGGGGACGAACACAATCCTATTGTTACAAGCACTCATTAAAGTAAAAAATGTAAAAACACCTTCATGAGGAATGTTTATTATTTATTACTGTATGCCCTTGATGATTGGTTAGGTTAGGTCATGATATTTTCGTTTAAACTAACTAAAATATCACAACTTAACCTAACCTAACCTAAATAACCCACCTACCTAAATAACTTACAGATCAATGAAAGAAAGCCGCCTCCGAATTGTGTCAATGAAAGAAAGCCAGCCCCGACCCGTTTGGGGGTGGCTTTCTTTCATTGATCCGACAACTTTTATAATTACTCCCATAGATAATGAGTTCTTCTAACAATAGGATTGTGTTCGCCCCCAGCAACTTTTTTACTCCAGTTACACCCGTGGTTGTGGTCAGGTACAAACCGCTACAACTGGACCTGATTAGTTGAGTTATCGCCGGGACTAAGAATGACACGCATTCCACTCTCAGATGTCCAGTGTTGCCCTTTATTACATGCACTCTGTTTCCAGTCAGGCCTTTTGCCATATTCGAACAAAGAAAAGACTGCACAGAAAATGAAAAACGGGCGAGTTAACTCAAATTAACCAATCTAATTAATTGCATGTTGTCTTCATGTCAGTGCATTAAGACAACATGCAATTGGACTCAAGTTGCCATATTTCAAGATTAAGTTTAGTCTTGTCACTTGTTGTTGTGTCCCCGACCTAATAAATTTGAAGGAGACATACTGGATTGCAGTTGTCTGTCCGTCGTTCGTCCGTTCGTCCACCCGTCTGTCCGTTCGTCACACTTTCGTGTCCGGGCTATATAACTTTTGAGCCGCTCTACACAAATTAATGAAACTTCGTACATACATACATCATATACAAGACGATGGTGATGAGCAAGAATTAGGTCACTGTACCAAAGGTCAAAGTCACAAATAGATGTCAAAGGTGAATGGAGCTTTTTCGTGTCCGCGCCATAACTTTTGAACCGTTCAACATAAATTGCTGAAACGTCATGTATCATCACAAGACGATGTGTTGCGAGCATGAATCAGGTCGTTGCAGTCAAGGTTAAAGTCACTTACAGATGTCAAAGGTCGAATGGAAGTCCGCACCATAACTTTTGAACCAATCATAACAAACTGATGAAACTTCATACACATATACTCGTATATCATCACAGACGATGTGTTGCAAGCAAGAATCAGGTTCTTGCACCAGAGGTTAAAGATCATAAATATAGAAAGGCATTGATGTCGTTCTGTCATAGTTCTTGTTTTAACCATCCTCAAAAATCCTAAAAACTTGATTGAAAGACAGTTTGACCCTGTATGCCTAGTCCTGGTCTGATGTCTTCGTTGACTGTCATTCAGTATTTATGCCTTCTTTTCATGTGTTTGAAACTTTGAACGGAACTCTGAAAAAAGCAGTGAAAAGTACCGTAGTCAAAAAGTTGAAAATTAGTCAAACATATGTAACATAAACTGAAAATGAAAGTTGGTTATTCGATCAACTCAAAATGGTTTTACTGGTGCCATTATGGAAAATATTTTCCATTGTATCGTGTCCAAGTGGCATTAGAAACATATACCATTTACCCAAACTACGTGCTGTAATTGCCCTGTTGTATAAATATGGGATACCATATACAAGCCCAGTCAATAAATTTGCGGAATTGTTTCATCAAAAACACAGCAATGGCGATCCCGCGAATTTATTGACTAGACCTCGTATATACAGTGATACGCGTCAGTAGATGAGTTACCCTTTTCAACGAGAATTTGACAGTTGTTTCAATAGATTAATATATAGTTGGATAGATTCCATTAGAATCAGGAAAACCAAAGAAATGAAAACATTGATAGCGTTGTGGTCCCCCTCAGAAAATGTTAACCAGAGATGGAGGTTCAATTTCACATCAAGACCGAAAATTTGTTATACAGTATAGTAACTATATATGATGTATTTAGTGTTAAGTCTTTATTATCTTGTAATGTGTTATTGTAGTTTAATATATAAGAACTAAACTGTATAGTATGTAATAGCACTGTGAATGGAGATTTACGAAAGGGAAATTTAGTTGCCACTTCCTCCAGCAGATGGTGCCTCATGTTCTTTATTTGAACTTGATAGTTAAATGACTAATAACATTTTCTGAGAAGTCAAAAGACTCAAAGTTCCAAAGCAAAATTGAATGGACTTACTAACCTTCCTTATAGCTAAGTTAGACTAAAGAGAACAGCTACGTAGATTAACTAGGCTTAGAACTCCTTTTGGATGTCAAATACTTTTGTTTTCTTTACAGCAATTTTGACCAAAATTAATGGTTTGTGTTATTTGATCTTGACTGCTACACTTCTTAAAATAGTAAAGTCATATCCCTAATTTTAGTTTTACGGAATTTTCTCCTCCTTCTTACGCCTCTGCACTCGCTATCATACACTTTCTTTACGGTTCTATAATTAGTCAGTCACTCTAAATTAACATACCGACGCAGCATTCTTCCATCCACTGAATGCACTCCACCCCTTTCTCGAACATCCTCATTTCTCAGTTGGTAAATTCTTTAACTTCAGTCGTTCTTTTCAGAGCATCTCATTTTTTTCACTTTCAAAAGCAAACTATTATTTCAGACATACAACGCTCATCCCTATATATGTCGGAGTTGGAACTTATGCACCATTATACAAACTTGTTGCTACACCTTCACTCAGCCATGTCTACGCGAAATGAAGACATTGAAGTCGAGAATTGGAATCCGCGATGATAATAATAATTAATCAGTCAGAAGGGCCAGAAACTGGCACAGTGCTCAGACCAACTAATGCGGTCCATTGTTCTAGCTCCTGGATCATTATTACTAGAAACCTCGGGATTAAAGCCTAAACCTCATTGTCTTCGCTTATAGGAGGTGTTATTCACTGAGCTACGAACACTAACAATACCATGCGTTGCGCCTGACTACCTTAATGGTAAAAATTGGAACTGAATGCCGTTAAGACAAAATAATAAAGGTGTTTAAAAATGTTTTTAAATATGCATTTTAATTGGATTTTTTTTTTCTATTGTTTTTCTTATTACTTTTGAATTAAAATATCCTAAACGTTTGTTGAAATCTGCTCAGTGTACAACGCGAATGAGCATTTTTCATGAAGAAGGTTGTACAGGAACTGAAAGTTGATTACGGACTATAGAATAATACTAACTAGTTAACCTAATATTGAAGAATATTGTCAGCCTTCCCTTTTCGTAAGTAAAAGATATGATTTTGTTGTGAACGAAAAATGTCTAATTGGAATATTTTAACAAATTTCAAACAAGTTTCTGTTAAATTCAATACAATTTTTGTTTGTTATTTTGTTAAAAAAAGTTCTTCAGAAAATATATTATTTCCTATTTCATTAATAAAGCTTTGAAATGTAATTCTTATTTTTTTCTTTACTTTACATCTTTGTACATGGTCCTTCCTCCTACATGGAAGAACACGTAATTAAAATCTATGTTCAGAAATGTGTTCATTGTTAAAAAATTATTTTCACAATGTGGCGCGTTCAGATGCGTTTTCATTCATATATATATTTTTTTTAATATAAGTACAAGGTGTCCCAAAAGTCAGTTTACTGAGGAAAATGTTTTCTCCTGATGATTATTCTAAACATTATGACAATTTTTTTTTTACAGCAAAAAGCCAGCATGTCTTCAGGACCTTAAAAACTACATTTGTAAAGAATTCCAGCTCTTAAGCAATGATAAGGAACTATGTAAAGCAATTTGCCGGTCAACCGTTGACAGATACGAGATGTGCATCGAACAACATGGACGACATTTTGAACAGTTTTTGTAACCAGAACTATTCTCATGTTTTGTAAATATGTTTCAGAAATTTGTTTTCTTTGTTTTCTTATGTTTTGTAAATATATTTATGAAACAAGTTTTTTTCTTCGTAGTAAACTCACCTTAGGAGAACATTTTCTTCGGTAAACTGACTTTTGGGACACTCGGTATTTTACACCAGTTTACGCTCGTAAAAAATTCACTATTATTTTATTGATTTACGCCTTACTTTTCCATAATCTTAAATTAATCAATGATAAGATTTTGATGGGTAAATATACCAATAACATTTTAAGTGGTTTTAATATTACAACATTTAGCCGAAGTTGATTGCAAAATGGATAACGATTGAATATAGAACAATTTCATGCAAATAAAGTGTTCCAGAGAGTCGTCGATCGTCTTTTAGATGCTCTTAACTGGATGGAACACCAAAATATAAAATAAGTGGTTTATATTCGATGGAAAGTGTTCCAGAATTCATCAATTCACGACCAATAAAAGGAAAGTTTCGAAATGTAAAAACTTTTAAAAAGAACTAAAAAATATTTCATTATAGACCAATTAAATCTTGAATGTTAGTGGTCTATATCCACTCTTCTCAAACTAGGGGTCGCGTAAATATTATTGGGGGTCGCGTAAATATTATTGGGGGTCGCAGAAACATTTGAAAATATTATTTTTTTCATAAATATACAGTGTTAGTACCTATTGCTTTTATGACATTGAGTGAAGGGTCGCGAAAAAATTTGTCTGATCCAAAGGGGTCGCAAGTGAAAAAAGTTTGAGAAGCCCTGGTCTATATCGATACAAATTGTGAATCGATGCAACTTTACAGTGTAGTGCACTACACTACAAAAAATACAAAAACTACACTACAAAAACTTTGTTTCTGTTTTCATTTTCAGATCTGCTCGTATCTCGCCTATATTCATGTACATTCCAGGTATTTAATTAACTCTTTCACAGTCTCTAACATCTCTCCACTCACCACAATATCACGTGATGACCTTCCACCTCTTTCAAGTACCAGAATTGTATTTTTATTCATACTTATTTCCAGAAGTCCGATTTCACAAACTCATAAGAAAAATATGACACTGTCCGCCTTAATGCAACGTCAGATCCTCACAGAAGTATATCATCAGCATACATCAAGTGTAATAGGCGTCATATATTCTCATTCAAAACTAAATTTATTCTTCTATCCAGTATTTCCGCCTTCATTCATCTCTATCCATATTACATTAAACAATCGTTGATATAAAGTATCCATGTGGTAACAAACATTAATGTTAAACCATTCACTTAATTCATATTAAACTCTTACCCAAACACGCATCATTATGCCATGAAAGCCTTTCCGTTTCCTCTAAAATACCCTGTCTCCAAATCCATACGTATCCATTCTTCTTCTTTTCATTCAGTTTCATTATCAGATGTGTCACCAAACACTTGATCCAGACACTGTCTGCCTTTCCTGCAATACATTGTCTTTGTACGTCTCTAACTTAATGATCTGTAACCTATCTCACCCTCGCTATCAAAACTCTTCCATAAATTTTACGAGTTAGGCCTACACTTAAAAGACTAATACGTCTATAATTCTTATCTAGTCGCTTCTCTCCCTTCTGTTTTTATGGAGGAACATTTACAGCTTTCATCCGATCACTCGGTGCACATTCATTGTCCCACACGCCTTCTGTCGCATCTTAGATAGCCATTCAAGCATTTTTCTTCTTTGGAATGTTTTTATTTTAAGTACAATAATCACACTTAAGTGTGGTTATTGCACTTAAAAGCGAGAGAGTTGAATGGAGAATTGTTAAGCAAAGTAAATACGTAAAGCTGTAGGTCCTTCACCGTCACATGACCTTTGTGAATTAGGAGGTTAATCAACTCTGCACATTATCATCATCATTCTCCTTATAATCATACCTCATATTTTGTACAGCCATTTCCTCAGTATCTCCTTCCGCTAGACTTGCTCCATTTATTTTGCATTATTCTACCACTTCATTTACGTTTATCCCTTTAATTTTTAATCTCTCTGTCTTTTTATCAGTTCTCCCTCTTTCATTCCACACACATACCAAACAACTTCACGTTACGCAGTCCTAACAAACCTCAACTCAGTCTATAAACGACTTGTGTATTAGCTATGTCTCTAAACATTCCTTCACTCACTGACACATAATTTACAATAGGCTATTTTCATTTCTTATTTCACTCTTTCTGTACCATTTATTTATATAAATATCCTTGTGTTGGACATATGTTTAAAAATGGCTGAACAAGTGCCGCGGACGCAGAACGTTCAGGGCGACCATCCACATCGCACTAAGTCTACACTTGTTCGGCCATTTTTGAACATTTCGAGCCATTCGTACACCCTCCGCTGTGGCAAAACTTGATCACCATCCATACTGTACAGCTAATCTTCTGTGAATTTCAGCCCCATTTACGCCCTCAGCCCACAAAAAACGAACGACAGCACTCTGCTCTTCTTTGGTGCAAGTCGAAAGTGGTGCGGCCATGTTTACAGCGCGATTATAACTGAATAATTGAGTGTCAAGGTCTCAATCCCACGAAACAGCGATCTGTACGCTCAGTGACTGTAGCACCGCCAACTGTCAGCAGTGTAGACAATTCTGAAAAAAAGACAAACAAATTTTGACTTACCCTCATATATATTTGCAACAAAGAATTCTTTCCACACATAGTATTGGCATTGCTAATTTCAGATATTAAATTTAAACTTGGCATCTATCACCCAAACATTTATATTCTGTCATGCGTCTGTAGAGACCAATCGACCATGGAAGTACTCCGGGGAGGGGAACGTTAGCTGCTCTTTTTCCGTGTCTCATCTAATTTGTGATCAGTTCAGCATGCTCTCAAAAACACTTCTCCCTCTATTCTTCATTACACATACCTGCATTCTACACACTATACAATCTTTCCAAAATTTATAAAAAGAGGCATCGTGGCCTTGAAGACCTTAATTTTGTCTCTCTCTTTCTTAAAAAGGGGGGCATTTTGGGGGGCACCCGTCCTTGGCCCATCCTTTCAACATAAATTTTTTTTCTTTCGTGAACAACGTAACGCCTCTCTCACCGACACCAACATAGCCAGGTGGGGGGACCATTGTCCCCCCCCCCCCGCAATCTTATATAATTTATTATAACTATTCGTATATAAATACAAATATAAATAATTAGAATAATTATTATAAATAAATATAACTAATGCAAGGTGTGTACAAAGTCATAAAATCATGAACAGTAAATAAGAAGTCATAAAATTATAAACAGTAAAATAAGAAGTCATAAAAACTAAAAAGGAAGAAAACTAAAAACTGCATGATTGATCCGGGAGAAAACTGATTTTTCTCCCGGATCTTCTTGACGGGGAGGGTGCTTTCGCGGGCGCCGCCGCCCATCATAGCCTTTCCATTTAATCGATCCTATATTTAATGGCCTTGGCCCCCCCCCCTCCCACGACAATTAATAATCCTGGCTACGCCCATGCACACCGAATCCTGATCCTTCCGTACCCAATATTACTCATTTCTCAACTTTCCAGTCCACATCATCATTTTCTTGTATCTTCGTTTCGCACAAATGAATTCGGTCAAAATATTCGTTCTGACAAATTTTGCCCACTTGGACCCTCTTAACAACCACATTTATACTTCTAACATTCCACACTGCCATGCGTGGCCACGGAAATTTCCGAAGGAAGACGTTCGTGAACGCACCGCTGAGTCCGAGATTCAGTGGTTTTCCCGTGCGAAACGATTGATCAGAGATGACATCCCAGCCCAATCTTCAACCCTGTAACACACAAAGGGGCGAAGAATCCAACCCCCCCCCCCCCACCTGATTTTACCACTCGCAAGAGGAAGTGGAGTACCTAATTTGATTTTGTATCCAACCCACAACGCATAATTTTTTAGTACAATATACCAACCAACGGCGTAGCCAGAAATCTCTAATGTGGGGGGGGTGGGGGGTGGGGGGGGGGAGAGAGTTGCACATAAAATATTATTCAACAAATTGACCGAAATAAATGGACCGTGAATTAATATTTCCTCTTATTTTGTTATAATCCTACAGTCCTTGGGGGGTCCTAACCCCGCCCGCCCCCGTGGTTACGCCAATGATACCACAGTACTAATTTGTAATTCCGCGCGAAACTTTATGTTTTACTCCATCTACCTCTCAGCCTGTAAATCTATTTATATATCTACTTATACATATTCATGAACCAGCATCTGTAGCTTCACGGATAATACCGTTTCACTGCAAGTGAACTGAGACCGGGGGTTCGTTGACTCCTGATGGTGCTGGTAATAATAATCTAGGAGTTAGCGCAATGAGCCGCATTAGCTGGCCTGAGCCCTGTGCCAATTTCTGTCCCCCCTATCTGAAATTATATAATTTATATATATAATATATATATATATATATATATATATATATATATATATATATATATATATATATATATATATTATATATATATATATTATAAACTATTCGTATATGAATACGAATATAAATAATTAAAATAATTATTATAAATAAATATAACTAATGCAAAGTGTGTACAAAGTCATAAAATCATAAAAGTACATCTATGTACACACACACACACACACACACACACACACACATATATATATATATATATATATATATATATATATATATATATATATATATATATATGTGTGTGTGTGTGTACATAGATGTAAAATAAGAAAAACTACAGAAAGAGACAAGGTAAACTCACTGAACTTTGTCAGGTTGAAATAAATTAAAAATAAGCTTTAATAATTTCTGAAATGGGAACATTTTACACAAACAATTGAACTTTTCAACTTGTAAAACAAAGTAAACATGAGGAACTAACATGATTATATATATATATATATATATATATATATATATATATATATATATATATATATATATATATATATATATATATATATATATATATATATATAACAAAATTCAGAAAGAAAAATACATGTTTGATATGTATTTTTAAAAAAAAATTTAAAAACTTCAGAAATTGAAAAGGGGGAAAAATTTATTAGAGGGGAAAAATAAAAGTTAAGAATAAAAACATGAGAAATTGCACCAGTTCGGCAGACAACTCAAAAACCGGTACAAGACAAAGAAAATCAGCATAGCCAGAATATGAGGGAAAAAAACAAAAAAAATATCACGAATACCCCACCGCCTTGCCCTCCCAGTAGGCAATGGTGAGTGTCAAGTCGATAAAACATCGACAAATCACTCACCATTAACCCCCTCAGACTCGGTACTGAAGTGTCTGGTAACAAAGCCGACGGAGCAGCCATCCGCGATGCGCCACTTTATAATAATATAAAACGTACATAAAACTCAATAATAACAAATTACTTCTTTTAAACTCCAAAATCAACCTTTCCAAATCGGAATGCCACTATGAAAAGCTCACAATATCTACCAAGACTATTCAGAACACCTATAAAGTAAGGTAGCTTTAAGCAGACTGAGCCAACGACTGGAAAAAAAAAATATAAGGAAATGAAGCTAGTGACGTCATCAAGAATTTGATCCGTGTTGAGTTTTACAAGAATCTATATATATATATATTATATATATGTTGATGAAATTTGAGATATCATATTTGGTTTATCCGTTATAGTAATAAAAATAAACAAATAAATTAATGCTATAAATATAAAGCCTTTCAACAACGTATATTTGCATATCGAATTAATTGTGAATGGAACACATTTTTTAACAAAATTAGGGGCTACATTTCATCAACGGGAAGGAAAAACCCCCCAAGATTTTTAACATTATAATTTCATTTTTATTTTTTATAATAGAGTTTAGTATACAGTTTATTGCCTTTATAAAAATTTGAGAGCTCCAAATAATGAGTAGGATCAGGTTTCAGGTTTTTTAATATACTGTATATACACAGTGTATATATTATATATATATATATTATATATATATATATATATATATATATATAGATATATATATATATATATATATATACTGTATAGTGATTTTTTAATTAAACACAATTTAAAAAATAGTTAAAGATAAATAGATTACGTCAGTCATGAAGCCTGCCCCCCCCCCCCCCCCGCTTTATTGTGGATGGGAGTTATTTTTAACAGGTATATAAACATGGGTAAAGGGTCTATTTTTTTACGAAATTACTTGACGAGTGCGGGCAATGAAATTCTTATTATGGCCTTCATGATGAGATATGTGATGCAGTCATTTTGGTCCACATTTTGGTCCACCGTTGAGATTTTATTGACACAACGATGGACCAAAATGGAGTGGAGTTGGAGTCTTTTACCTAACTCCGGGGAGCAGCCATAAAGGATATGCATGACTTCCGGAGGAATTTCCGAACGAAATTAGAGCAAAATGTTTATCTCTGCATTCTGCATCTTCCAAGAAGAGTTATCCGTGTCTTATCGGCCAAGACATTGATATGAACAGTTTGGTTTCAGCACGACGGGGCAAGATCTCATGGCAGCAAATAAATACATCTATTTTTTATTTCTTGTCTGAATTTTTTAGCCAAAGAAACCTTTCTGTAACAAGTACTCCCTACCACCTTCACGATCGTGGTCTTGCCTGGCTTCCTTCTCTGTCACCTGACATTAATCCATGTAATTTCTTCTTATATGAATAACTAAAGAACAATCAATACCTTCACGGAAAATCCGTGGACAATGGAAGTTTTAAAAACAGTAACTAAAAATCAAAACCGTTTCATTGCTATGAAAAGGTTCAAAATCGTGCTAAGACAGTCCACTATCCGGATGACCTCTCCTTTCGAAAAGGGAAAGAAAGACACTTTGACCAAGTTGTGTACCTTAAATAAAAAAATTAAAAAAATCAACCATCCTTCCACAATAATCATACCAAGTTTCGTAAGCATTAGTTAAATTAGCGATTTTTAACTTAAAAGTGCATTTAAAGAATCACACTTCATCCTTTAAACATAAATCGCCTTAAAACAACAAATGAAATTACAATGAATAATTTTTATTCAGACATAATCTCAACCGGAAATCCCTTCCTGAAATGAGGTTTCTGCATGTTGATATAGAATCCCCTTGTAATAAGGTCATTAAGTCCACTGACTCTCTCTCTCTCTCTCTCTCTCTCTCTCTCTCTCTCTCTCTCTCTCTCTCTTTCTTTCGTATAGATTCCATCCTTTACAATGTTTAAATTATATATATATATATATATATATATATATATATATATACAGGGTGTCCCGTAAGTCTGGACCCATAGGGAAAAATAATAAAATTACGAAATAGTCCAAAAATTTATTACATAATCTGTTCAAAGTGTCCGCCGTCGTGTCGCACACATAGTTAGAAGACGCAATCTCCACTGCGACAGCACTTTCTGAATCACAGTCGCAGAAATTTCTTGACACGCCTCCACAATGCGTGCTTTAAGGTGGAAAATGTTCTGAAGTTTGACCTCGTACACTTTGGCTTTCAAGTGGCCCCACAAATAAAACTCCAGCGGAGTAAGATCATAATAAAAAAATAATAAAAATAATAATAAAAATAATGAAAAAATATATTATAAATAAATTTTTGGACTATTTTGTAATTTTATTATTTTTCCCTATGGGTCCAGACTTACGGGACACCCTGTATATATATATATATACATACATATGTTTTTCCATGGTTTTTTTAGTTGATAATTAAAGTCACTAAATAATAAATTTGTAGAGGACCGACAAGAAATAGACTAACAAGTAAACAGACAAATTCTTCCTTCCACGCTATCATCAAACATTCTTAGAAGACAGACGTGGTCAAGGAATCAGAAACAATGAAAACGTCTGTTTCTTCCCAAAAGGCCCGCGAAAGCAAGCCCTTATCAACTAAAGGACGCGTAAGAGGAGTTTCAAGAAATGCCCGCGAAGGTTCCGCGTCACAGAGGTTATATAAGCGAGTTTCCACTGATACATTTCCTCACACATCATAAACATGAAGCAAATGTTTAAAATGTTATCTTTATAATTTTGCAACCTCCTTTCGGGGAGACAAAAAAAAAAATGGTGTCAATAATCCAGCAAGGTTGAAGCACCTTAAACAGAAAAAAACAAACAAACACTCAATCTCACTCGCTCACTTGTCGCTTGTCATTTTCTCGTCTTGGTCTCCACCTGCGTCAGCAGAAACTCGTCACGTCAACCGCCCTCCGGCTTCCCGCCGGAGGAGCGGCCTGCTGTTCCTTCAAAGCTTCCGATCTATCATCAAGTAAGACCTTCCGCCGTCAGCCTGCAGAAGCACTCCTTCGAAACCAGCGCCATTCGATCTCAGCCGGTCACCAGTCTTTCAAGCAATTCTCGTGAAGCCTACATCAGTGTCCGCAGAACCGTCCGTTCCCTTAAGCATAACTCTCAACAAGAGGCTCGCAATCGGTTCCACGAGTTCCCTCAAGCAAACTCTCAACAAGAGGCTCGCTACCGGTTCCACGATCATCTCGGCGTACGTAACACCGGACGGTCAACTTCCACAGGTTTCCAATATACAAGGTCGACCTTCAAGCAGACCCTTCATCTCGAGAGGTATTTTCAACACAGTCGGTAAGCTCTCTGTGCCTCGTTCTTAAGCAATGCTCGCTAAGCCTACAGAGCGTAATCGCAGCAGCGTGATTAAGCTATACCTAAAATGCTTTCAATATTGTACAAACTAACTCTCGTTGAAATGCAGTAGGCCTATTTCCTAATCCAAGTGTCATTACAATATTTGATTGTGCATCAGACTAATTCTCTAATACAGACCCGCACTAGGTTTATTTCCTATGCCTTCAAGTGTTATTTCCAATACCGTAATCGTGAATTGTATCATCCTGCTATTGTGTTCTTTCATGTATCCATCGATATTTTGCATCCACTTATTTACGTGATTTATTTAATTAAGCATTCCATTATTGACGGCCGAATCCACTTACAGTGCACAAACGCACGTGCATTCTTAATATCATTACTAGGCCCATTCAATGTTCCATTTATGCGTAACTCTAGCTACCTAAATGAAGGTCTAATCTATTTACAGTGTACTAAACGCACGTGCATCTTTGTCATTACTAGGCCCGTTCCATGTTCATCTATTCATAACCTTTGGCCTACATAATCAGTGTTACGTATTCTATTCAGTGTACCTAAACGTACGTGCTTAATTTCTATTATTTATTAGGCAGAAGCATTCGTTTCATGTTCATCTATTCATAACCTTTTGGCCTACATAATCAGTGTGTTACATATTCTATTCAGTGTACCAAAACGTACGTTCATAATTTCTA
Organism: Bathynomus jamesi; assembly: GCA_023014485.1. Classification (NCBI taxonomy): domain Eukaryota; kingdom Metazoa; phylum Arthropoda; class Malacostraca; order Isopoda; family Cirolanidae; genus Bathynomus; species Bathynomus jamesi. The sequence goes on from JAJOZX010005810.1 coordinate 68,308, forward strand.
TTATCACTAGGTTTTATTTTTTATGTTGTGTTCCATTTTGCATGCCATTAGCCCAACATAAATGAATGCATTACTAGATCATTAAGCTCTTAACCATTTCTCTTATTGGCTAAGCTCCATGTCATCTTAGCATAATATAAAGGCCGTTAAATAATTGTTATTCACTATAATTATGTCAATCATTCGTTATTCACTGTGAACAAATAACTGATTTATTTTTCTTAATTAAATACAAAACAATAAGGCGCTTTTTATAACCTTAACAATATTTGCTTGGGTTTAATCCAAGCTGGTGACCTCGAAGCAATTCGTATCACTCAGAAATATATAGTAGGCCTACTCCATTAGCCACTTTCAACCGGTGATACTGTAGGATATCATAAATTGTTAACCCAGCCTGTCATTATAACAATCAATTTGCATCAATTAATCACTAGCATTAAATTAGTCATTATCACCTCAAACGGCTAAAAGTTTAGGCCTACTATAAATTTATTGAATGAATATATGAGAATGGTGTTGCTATCCTCTTTCCATTATGTAAATTGACACACGTTTTGGCATTCCATTGATGAGCTTTGCCATTTGTTCTTGAGGACAGTTATCGTGGTGTCTATTTACCTTTGTCAACCCCCTTCCCCCTCCTCTCTCTCGGATTTCGTGTTTCTTTTTCCTTTTTCCCTGTGGTTGTTTTGCTTATTAATAAGATCACGTGTTATTCTGTGATTTTACTATATATATATATTATATATATATATATATATATATATATATATATATATAACCACACCCTCGATAAACCGTACATTAAAACATGTGCGATTCTAATCCGCACTCGGGCCAACATAGGGCCGAGAGCGAGTGAGAGGGTCTGTGATGAGAGTGGGTGATTAAACAGAATTAGTCATGTGACACCAGAACAGAAGTTGATTGCTGTTCTTTGTCTCCTCAGACTCTCATTTCAGTACACAGTACAAATGAGTACACAATGTAACGCTATATCTGTTTTAGTTTTGTCTTGCAAATATGTTTATTTTAATGTACTTCTTTTTATTGTTTATCTCTCGATTACAATTTGAATATAGGACCTGAGACAAAAGTATCTCACTTAGCCACACTCCCATTTAGACGCACGTTCCTGCTCACCACTTAGAGCGGTTTTATGATGAGTTATATACTATATAAGTGTTAGTGAGATGATAATGTTAATTATATGATTCTATTTGCTTATAAAAATATAATTTAATACTATGTAAATCTTCCGTTAATTAAGACACTCCTGGGCATATTGTCGTCGAGCTGGTTACATGTGTCCACTGCTACTGTTTTCCCATTCTTCTGTTAGTTTCAAGTGTAGATCATCATCCATTAAAGAGCATTTCTTCCCTGACACTTTTGCCCCAAACTGCCCACAGATGTTCATTTAGGTTCATGTCCGGAGGCTGAAGGAGCCATTTGAGACGCGATACGTACCTCATCAGTCAAACTATTTCGTTGTAGCACCCGAAGTATGACAGGGAACATTAGGATGACAAACTATCACTTTAGTATGAATGAGATTAGGATGTAATAGTTTCTTGGAATTTTAATTCAAGCTTTTAAAAATTTATTTAACACGTCTGATTCATTCTACCGTCACAAAAACAGTTTCCACGACCCCTGCAGATGAATACAAGCCACACTCCATATGGATGTTTCCACCTCCATGCTCTACTGCTGGAACTACGCAATCAAGATGATAAGCTTCTCACATAAACCACTCCAGGTGAGCCAGACACCCGTGGTATAAACAACTGAAATGATATAATTTCAAAGGTGCTCCTGACAACTTACTCAATATGAATCCTATTAAATTAAAAACAGTCCTCATTATAATGTTCCCTTGACTTACCTCATACTGTATATGCTTTCGTCAAATTAACTTTCCTCATCGTCAGGTACCTTCGGTAGCTTAGTAGTGGGGATGCTAGGTCGCTGATCGGGAGGGAGGTCGTGAGTGAGCTCCAGTCCGGGCGAGAACTTTGTAAATTCTGACCACCCGTCGTGGGTTGTGGTTTTGGATTCCACGTTAAGCTAAAATGGGGGTAACAAGCTTGATCTTTGTCAAAATGAACAATTTGGGCGAAAACAAAACCAGGTTACCAAATTATATATATATATATATATATATATATATATATATATATATAGAGAGAGAGAGAGAGAGAGAGAGAGAGAGAGAGAGAGAGATGATCCAATAACTGCGTTACTGTTATTAATGCAATAGCTTTTGAAGTAGGAAGAAATATATAACTGTGTGTGTGTGTGTGTGTGTGTGTGTGTGTGTGTGTGTGTGTGTGTGCAGTCACAGCAAGTAGGTCGGATTTAATGTAAGGTTTTCAGCATGCGGGAACAGGTGAAAAATTGACCTGCGGTGGAGTAGCCGGAAGTATTTGAGGATTAATATGGCCAATAATTTTTCAGAAATTCTCACGGTAAAAATGGTTCAACAGTAAAAATCGCAACAAAAAAAAAATGTATTTTATTGTATTAAGGTAATTATTATTTACGAAATAATGAATGAATCCAAGTTATTAAGCGAGTTGGGAATAATACTAACAACATGATGTAAATAACACTTGAGGACGTGTCATTTCCTTAGTATTTAAAGTGGATTGTGTATTTGTTTCACTAAAAATGTTTTTTTGTTTTTTAATATTTTTCACGGAATTTTATTGTTTTGTATGTTATAATTACTTCTTTGTGTGTTCAAGTTAAGTGTGTTTGAGATAAATGTTTGTTTATTGGGTGTGCACACTTTTTTAGCGATCGTATCAGTTTCGTTACACACACACACACACACACATATATACACACATATATACACACACATACACACACACACACACATATATATATATATCATTATTTATATACACACCTTTGGTTAACCTTTGGTTACCTTTGGTTAGCTTCCGCCAGAATTGTTCATTCTGACGAAGGTCAAGCTTTTCACTCCCCTTAGACCTATAGTTTAACGTGGAATCCGAACCACGCCCCACCAGCAGCCCAGCGTCTTAACCACTAGGCCACCCAAAGTACCCATTTATCTACAACTACTTTCTTTGTGTGGAAGGATGAACAGCTGGGTTTTGCTGCGCACCGACTGCCGTTACCGGTTCTCGAACTCGGGGCCGATGGATTCGTACTCAGCGACGCTAACTACTACACCACCGAGGCACATATATACACACACACGCCTCGGTGGTGTAGTGGTTAGCATCGCTAAGTACGAATCTACTGGTCCCAGGTTCGATGCCTGGCAATGGCAGATGGCGCTCAGGTCATCCAGCTGTTCATCCTTCCATACAAAAAGTGGTTGGTAGCTAAATGGGTACCCTGGGGAGCCTACTAGTTAAGACGCTGTGTGTATATATATATATATATATATAGCAGAAATGCATGAATATCGGCATAACAACAACAACACATAACTAAAAGTAAGAGCAGATTAAAAGAAACAGAACCCAAACTTTCCACGCAGTTTTGCCATCCTGCCAGAGGTGGAACAAGCGTTGTCCCTCACTCAGGGGGGGTGGAGATGGGAGGGACTCGAGACCCGTAGTTGGCAGTTTCACAACTACGAAACTCAGCTGTGCGTAAAACCGGAACAGTTGACTGAAATAAAAGTGGACTTTGTTGGAATTCACAAAACATAATCATTGAAAAATTGAACTCATTACGATGAGTCCAAAACGTAAGTAACATGAAATTGTCTTTTCAGAAAAATGACCGTAAATTCCATTATAACATTTCTTAATAAAAAGAAAAACCTAAAAACTCAAAACTGGAAGGAAAATAGCAATAACCAACCAACCAACCAACAAACAGTTAAAGGAAACATTAGTTTGCAACCAATTTAAAACTTTTTAACAAAAAGATCCCTCCAGTGTTGTGCAAACCGTTATAGAGATCCAACTTAGAATCGGCCGGTCAGTTGAGAAAGAGGACAACGAAATTGATATGGAAAGAGAGGTTCAAGCTAGATAGGGGAAAAGGAAGAGCGTAAAACAAGACCGTAAGGAAAGTAGGACAGATGCCCGGGCTCCTCGGAAGACACGAACGCTGTAAACGAAAGAGTGACATATTGACCTTACGTCTGTAATATAATTGTGGCAAAACTTATTTACGTAAATACATTCATATACAATACTAACTTCTCACATATGAATAACAGTTCTTTCTTACATGGTGTAACACACACACACACACACACACACACATATATATATATATATATATATATATATATATAATGCGCCTCGGTGGTATAGTGGTTAGCGTCGCTGACTACGAATCTATCGGCCCGGTATCAAGACCTGGTGACGGCAGGTGGCGCGCAGGAAAACCCAGCTGTCCATCCTTCCACACAATAAAGAAATTGGTTGGTATATAAATGGATACCCTGGTAGCCTCGTGGTTAAGACGCTGGGCTGCTGGTGGGGCGTGGTTCGGATTCCACGTTAAACTTTAGGTCTAAGGTGGAGTGACAAGCTTGACCTTCGTTGGAATGAACAATTCGGGAGGAAGTAAAACAAAGGTTAACAAACAAACAAAAGTTATATATATATATATATATATATATATATATATATGAAGAAAGGAAGGAACCTTTTTAACTCTGATTAATTATTTATGAGTCTTTATTTCTAAATCAAATTCAGTTAAATGAAAAAAATTAACCCTTCTTTTTGTGAACACCAAACATTGCTTACAAAAAAGCTTAATTACACAGAAAAAGTCTTATAAGTCTATAATTAGATCCATTAAAGTCCAAATTTTCTTTTCTCATACACACACATATATATATATATATACACACACATACACACACGTGTGTGTGTGTTTGTGTGTTATAATGTATCAATTTGCATAATATGTTTCTGAGCCTACAGAATGTAGCCAAAAGTAAATAGGCACCTTCCGTTTCTCCATAGTTCTTCATTTGATTATAAAAGTGAATAATTAATAACAGATTTATTAAATGAATAGATTAAGAATCGTGTTGTTTTTCCCCTTTTTTGCATCATGTAAAATTGACACACGTTTCGGCATTTCAGTGATTAGCTTTGGCATTTGTTCCTGAGGACAATCATCGTAGTGTCTATTTACTTATGTCAACCCTCTGTATTTAGTACAATAATGAAGTAAATTCCAAATTTGCCACAACGCAAATATTAATTTGTCGCGCTTTTTTCTTTTGTAGTGAACGGGGTCTGAAGACTGAACTCTTTTTGCAGTTTGGAACCTCCAAACCTGATAGTTTCAGAAGACCAATAGGAACCCTGAAAAAGCGGAATTATGACATCTGATCATGACATGACATTCTGTCGACAAGTATATTGTGGGTTAACTAAGTTAGGTTAGGTTAGGTTAGCATAGATTAGGTTAAGTTAATTTTGTAGAGTGTTGATATTATGGTCTTGTCGCTTCGATGTGTATAAGTCCTAAAAAAGTGTCAACAGATGATTGAATAGTGCGTCACACGCTAATTAACAGTTTGAAAAAGGTTTGGTAAAGTGTAAGCACGTGGTGGATCTTGGAAAACATTAAATGTACGAGTTAACTTTATTATTAACTTTAAACCAATTTATTAAAGTTACGTCCTAATGTCTTAACTAACAAAAACTAAACCCAAGTCTTTATTATTAACAATCCTTATTCACTCAGGGTACTAGAGCCGGCCCACAAGAAGATTCGCTTCTCCAATCCACCATGATCAATGTGGTTAACAAACTTCCAAGCTTTGGTCGTCCCAACTCCGGCCGTCTCCTCTAAATTATTAAGAAACAAAGCAGTGCCTCATCCACCAATACTAGACATACGTATACCTTAATTTTAGTATACTGTTAATACTAACAATTCTTACTAATTTAATATTAATGATTCAAGTCATAAATATCACCTTAAGTCCTAAACAGTAATACACCAATAATTCACGCACCAGAAGCGACAATAATAATAATAATAATAATAAGTCAGGAAGATCAGTAACTGGCACAGAACTCAGGTCAACTAATGTGGGGCATTGGGTTAGCTCCTGTATTCTTATTACCAGCTTCATCGGGATTCGAACCTCCGACTTCAGTGTCGTCACTTCGCTCAAAGATAAACGGTGTTACCCACAGAGCTATAGACGTTGGCACCGGGAAAGGCTAAACCTTAACGCTAAATGGGAGTAATTAACAAAATCTATTACGTTTTATACAGTCCCCAACTGTATATAGGATCCTACCAGACGATCAATTGTGGGGAAAAATAGAACAAAGCGCATTGCCTTAATTTATCACTCCAAAGCTCCAAAACAGAATTACAGATAATGTCAGTCTATCATGTTTCTACGTAAAGTACACTTCTCTTACCTTCGACACCGTACTCTAAGCCCGTAATTCCGTACTATAATGACTATAATGCCGACGACGGAACGTCGACACCCTGTAGGACAGGAAAAAAAAAACCACTACCACCAACGAGGCCACATGTCAAAAGGGTGATTGGAGGGAAAACAGAAAGAGAAATTGTCAACCACTCTTCCCTAACTTCTTTCAAACATGCTGTTGTCGTGGAGAAAAGCTATAGTCACATTTGGCTGATATTCTGCCACTAAAAGTTTGAAATCATCCATTCATCCAGACACATCCAGATCAAATCGATAACGCTTCGAAATGTTTCAGAAAATAATAATAATTTTATTCTGCCATTTTTCTTATTTTCAAAAGTTTCCAAATAATGGAATTTACAAATGTTAAAGTTACTTGACTGTGACACACACACACTATATATATATATAGAGAGAGAGAGAGAGAGAGAGAGAGAGAGAGAGAGAGAGAGAGAAAGAGAAACTGAAGTAAAATGTCCCGCGTGGCTGGGACTCGTTCTGAGCTTTTCAGCGAAACTAGCTTTATCATATTTTATCAAGTACATTTATAAAAAAAGTACATTCAACTGTGCATACCCAATAACTTAAGTGCCCCCACGTCGATAAAAACAATCTGATTTAACAATTTTTTCTTAGAAATTCGCCCACGCAATGAAACCTGATAAAGGAAAAAAAAAAAATGGATAACGATTTTCACATGTAAAAATCCTCGCTAACACTTCTTATTTTTGGGTATAAAATTTTTATTTTTTTTATAAATAAAAAATGTATAAAAAATTTAGTAACGGTAAACGCAGTCGTAACATCACTACTAAAAAGCAATTTCTTCTTCCAAACATCTTCCAAGAATTGCGGAATGAAACAATATTTTTAACCGGAATGGAATATTATTTTTTGGGGCATGTCTTATATAAAGCATGTTTTATAAAGCTTGTTTTATACATTTTCTCATAATATGTCATTCTTCTTTGTTATTTGGTTTTTTTTAGTTTGGTTTATCTCGGGTTTTTCTTTTTTGTAGTTAGGAAAGGTTTTTTTTTTTAGCTAATTCAAACATCTCAGGCAGTTTTCTCGTACATTTGGCATTTCGTATTACCCTTAAATTATTTAATTTTTTCAAATTACACTTCTCTAATGGTGAAATTAGATTTTTAGTTCCATTTTTATTTTTTCTTTAGTCTGTTTGTAAGCGTTGATTGGTGAATAAGGACAGTTTTATTGTTATTTTCGAGAAAGTTTTCTCAAAATTTTATTTTATTAATCTGAAATTTCAATTTTCTTTCGTATTTCATTTTCAGTTTTAACGTCTTTTATACATAAAATACATGAATTTCTTACTCGCATCAGAGTTTGCTAATTCTCTCTCTCTCTCTCTCTCTCTCTCTCTCTCTCTCTCTCTCTCTCTCTCTCTCTCTCTTCTCTCTCTCTCATTCTTTAAACGAATATATTTGCGTCTATAACAGTAAATACGTTAAATCTATTAAAATAGACATACTTAGAAACTAAATAACTTAGAATTAAAATATAATCTATATATATATTTCATAGTTTTTAATAAAGTATTTTTCAACTACTTAAAATCACGCAGTTCCAATAGCGAAAAAAAAACACATTAACTCCCGAGTTCGGATTCCAAATTACCCAATTTAAGACTTAATCGCTGGAAATACTTTCTGCTTTAGATAAAACTGTATCTGAAGTTTAAAGATCTCTCCATCATTGATCCGAGCAAATTACCCTACTTGGACCCTCGGTCCTGCGTAAAAAATAAAACTAAGTTAACTGCTCGTAAATACTTTTACAACTTTAAACCTCATAAAGTCTTCTCACCTGTCGGCAAAAAGGAGATAGGAAAGTCTTCAAGACCGAGGCAAAGATAGCATTTGCGAATCTGACAAAGCAAAAGGGACAGTGATTATGAATGAAAGAGATTACATAGATAAGGTTCAGTAGAATTTTACTGACAAAACAAAGTGTAAAACAATGTGAGAAGACCCTTCAACGCTACCCATTAATTTAGAGGGTAGAGTAAGTAGATTTAGCTGAAAAAGCTACCCATTAATTTAGAGGGTAGAGTAAGTAGATTTAGCTAAAAAGGCTACTTAACCAGAACAAAATAAGTAAATCTTCCTATGATAGCTTACATCCATCCGGTTCGGCCCTAAGAGAGCCGTATGAACTGCGTTAAATTCCACAAATAAAATGTGTGTATTTACCCTTAGTATCAGTGTGCAACATTGACAATTTTTATTTAGTTAAATATTTAGCCTATAATAATAATAATCACACGGTTTTTAACTAATTTGATTTTCTACCCTAAATTTCTACTTTTCCTAGCGCCAGTAATCATACAGTGTCGATAGGAGAATTCTTATTACTAACGTGCCCATAAATGAAACAATGAAATTATGTGTTCTGTTACCAAAATACTACTATCGTGAACCTTATTAATAAACAAGATTTCCCTGCCCCTCTAAGAGGGGTTGTATGAGAGACATGCTTCTTTTTAACAATACATATATAAACAGTCCACTTTACCTTTTAAATCACCCCTAGATACAATGGTTTCATAACTGTCTCGAACACTTTAGAGTTGAAGTTTAGACTAACCTTTGACTAACAGCACATTGATGATACCTTCTTGCTATTCAGTAGACCTAAGCATGCTCCTTTATTTCTTAATTACCACACTAGATATACATATCAATATGGAAACAGAATCAGATAGCACCATCTTATTCTTATGCATAAACCTTACAGAAATTAATAACGATTTTCACACATTTATCGTCTATCTTTGACTACCCATACAGGTCTGACACAAGCTACCATCACAGTTCCATTCTTACAACACACAAAATAAACAGCTTAAAAACATTAATTCACTGTGGCTACAACATCCGTAGTTCCTACGTTAATTTTCACACTGAAATAGAATTTCTTTGTCAATATTTTTTTTTGTATGTACGACAAAGGAGGAACCAGGGCGAACGTCCTCAAAAGTGTCACCCCCCCCCCCCCCCCGCCCTCATAGATAGAAAAGGAGAAAGCCGAAATCAAGGTTTCCGAGGCTGTTAAAAATTATTCTATTTCCTTAAAATTTTGAAAAGGTTGTGTAGTGTGTAAGATGCGTGTATGTGTAGTGAGGAATAGAGGGAGAAGTGTGTGTGTTTGTGTGTGTGTGTGTGTGTGTGTTTGAGAGCATGCTAGACTACTCACAGGGTAGATGAGACACGGAAAAAGATCAGCTAAGGAGGAGAGTGACAGGAGAAACGGGAGTTCCAGCACTCCCTATCTCCTGACTAACGTCCCCACCCCCCACCCCCACCCCGCGGAATACTTCCCTATCGATTGGTGTATACAATCCCCTCTTCTATCCTAATTGGTATAAAAGTTGACATTTTAACTTATTCATCTTTAAAATTTGGTGAATGAAGTCTGAAGCTGAAATATTTTAAGTGATAAGATTATCTATCACATAATATCACGGATTACCAAATTTCAATAAACGCGAGTCCGTCAAATGGGTGGTTGTTCTATTTATAATTTCGAACTGGTAGGTTTGATGTTACTGAGTGGTCATTCAGGGGGTAATATTTATTTCCTTATGGTTCGATGTCTATCGAGCGCATTCGAAAATGCCTATATAACAAATTGATAGTGTTACTGTTGACACAGGCGAATTTGAAGACTATTTGTAGGTATACATAGTTATATTTATAGGTAGGTCGCCCTTGGCCACTTCTTCCTATATATATATATATATATATATATTACAGGGGCACTAAACGCTGTTCAATTCATTCTGAATTTTATGACTAATGTCCGCAAAGGGGGAGACTGATAATGTTGTATAACTAGTTATTGAGGAAATATAAAATTTGATCAAAAGTATGATAAAGATAAATTGCGTTTATTGAAATTTGAGTGATTAGTCTTTCGCATTCAACTTAAACATCGTTGAATAATGTGATAATTCGTGATATTATGCGATAATCCGTGATATTATGTGATAGATAATCTTATCACTTAAAATATTTCAGCTTCAGACTTCATTCACCAAATTTTAAAGATGAATATTTTGAAATTTTAACTTTTATCCCAATTCCTTTGATGCAAATTCTGTAGAACCGATAGATTCGACTATAGCAGAACTTAAATTGAACGATTTCAAACTTGTTGTTGCGGTTATATATAGGCCCCCTAATCAAACAGCTGATACGGACGAAGCGTTATATCGTGAACTAAAGAGAATAATAGGTAGTGAGCAGGCTTTAGTTATGGGTGACTTTAATTGCGCCAACGTGAATTACGATATAATGCAGGGAGACGCGGAAGGTAATCGTTTAGTTAATTTTCTCGAGGATAGCTTTCTTATTCAAAAGGTTGGGGAACCTACGAGGTTGGACAGTATTTTAGATTTAGTAATAACTACGGATGATAGTCACTGATCTTCAAGTAATAGAACCGTTAAGCAATAGCGATCACAATATAGTAGAGTTTGTCCTCTCAGTAAGTCACTCGAAACCAGCTAACTCGACTAAAATTCCTAACTTCCAGCACGCAGACTTTTGTAAAATTCGAAATAAATTGTCACACGTCAATTGGGAAAACGTAATGGGGATCTCCAACGCAAAACTAATGTGGGAATCGTTTGAAACAGTATTTAGGACTATAAATGAGGAATGTGTATCGTACAAAATTAAGCGTGCGAAAGTAAACAACAAGCCCTTGTGGTTTACTTCTAGAGTAGGAGACATTATAAAGAGTAGAGATAGGGCTTATAGGTTACATAAGTGCGATAAAGACAATATGTGTGTTACGAAACAACTACATATCTCTAAGGCGTGAAGCGAAAGTGTAATAAAAAAGTCCAAGCGCGAATTTGAAATCTCCATAGCTCGTGACGGTAAAGAAAACCCCAAGCAATTCTTTCAATACGTCAACGATAGAAATCCAGTAAAAAGTGTCTTGGGGCCGTTAAAAAATGTTAACGCAGATCGTTTCTGAAAACAAGAAAATGGCTACCTTGCTAAACGAATATTTTAAGTCAGTTTTTATTATAGAAGATGTAACGAATATCCCTACGGTCATAGACATAATACCTTTTGATAATGATAATATTTTGGATAATATTGTGGTTAGTGAAGAGGAGGTAATGCACTATATTGATAAAATGAAAATGTGTAAATCACCGGGGCCGGATTCCATATATCCCATACAACTAAAAGAATTAAAAGATAGCATTGTTGTGTCGCTAACAAAGATTTTTAATGCGTCTATTTCTGAGGGGTGCGTACCAGATAATTTCAAGTTAGCAAACGTAACACCTATCTTTAAGAAAGGCGATAAAGGTGCGGCGGGAAATTATAGACCAATCAGTTTAACGTCTGTTGTAGGTAAGCTACTGGAATCAATAAATATGGATCGTATAGTCGAACACTTAGAATTGCATAACTTAGTTAGAAATACGCAGCACGGTTTTAGGCGAAACAAATCTTGCTTAACTAATCTTTTAGAATTTTTTCAAAGCGTGGTTGACATTTACGATAGTCATCGGGCGGTTGATGTAGTGTATTTAGATTTTCAAAAAGCGTTTGACACCGTACTGCACAAAAGATTCATTGAAAAAACTAAGGCTCATGGAATCAGGGGTATAGTAATAAGTTGGATAGAAGAGTGGTTGCGAGGTAGGAAGCAGAGGGTGGTCGTTCATGGAGCAGTTTTCTTGGGCTAATGTAGCGAGTGGCGTTCCTCAGGGTTCTGTATTGGGCCCCTTGCTTTTTCTTTATATATTAACGATTTAGATGTCAGCCTAGTCAGTACAGTTTCAAAGTTTGCGGATGACACGAAGCTGGGTGGTAGGGCGATTAATGACGAAGATAGAGGTAAAATCCAGGAAGATCTGAATAAAATCGTTGATTGGTCAGTCACATGGCAAATGAAATTTAACGTCGATAAGTGCAAAATTTTACATATAGGTTCGCGTAACGGTAATTTTTCCTATAGTATGCCAGGGAAGGAGTTAACAAGCGTAGAACAGGAAAAAGATTTAGGAGTTATAGTCACTGGTGATTTAAAAGTAGCGAAACAAAGTACAGCAGCGGTCAATAAAGCGAACAAAGTGTTAGGTTTTATAGCTCGGAATTTTGAGTACAAATCGCGCGATATTATAGTTCCTCTTTATAAATCATTAGTTAGACCCCATTTGGAGTACGCGATCCAATTTTGGAATCCGCATATGCAAAAAGATATAGACAAACTCGAAAGAGTTCAAAGACGAGCAACTAAGATGATTCCGTCGCTTAGGTCAAAGTCGTACGAGGATAGGCTTAAGGAGTTAAAATTGACTACACTCGAGACTAGGAGGCTAAGGGGTGATCTAATCCAGGTTTTCAAAATTATGAATGGGTTCGATAACGTAGATAGAGATAGCTTTTTCGAAATATCTCAATATAATAGGACTAGAAATAACGGGTGTAAGTTGACAAGTAGAAGGTTCGAGACAGCAGTTGCCAAAAACTTTTTTACGCATAGAATCAGTGATGTAGGTCTCGAGACCGATCTCGAGACCCAATTTGCAGATCTCGATCTCGATCTCGGTCTCCGCTATTTAGATCTCGGTCTCGACAGACGCGGCCTCGGTTTTTCTCCCCGAGACCTTTCGAGACCTCTCGAGACCGTAATGAAAAATATATGTTATTTGCATACTCATGATGGTGGCTTGGTTGAACAGACACAATTCAGAATGTTCATGAAAGTTTGTAAAAGTAAGGGACTCTAGGTATTCACTAACCAGTCACCCTGTCTTGAGTTGCCAATTTGACCCCCCCCCCCCGCCCCTGTCAGATTAATTTTATTGAAAATGGAAACACTAAATAGAGAATTATATATATTATATATATAAGTATATATTATAAGGCCACTTAGTGTTGCCAAACGGCGTGTCAACCTCTGTGGCGTGATAAAAACGATTATCCTCCCATCCAATATGTATTTGAAAAAATAAAATGCTTCACACAAAAATAATGCAAGAAATACAGCATAAAGAAAACAGTACCGATAAATTCAATAAAGCATAGAATAACTCGACAACCCTTCACGTCACTTATATTTACAACGTACCGATTCGTAGAACAAATCGCAATTGCCAGTTGTAAATGTTAAAAAATGACGTCATCAATGATGTCACGGCGGAACTTTTATCACGCCACATCTTCCCTTAAGCTGAATTTATTTTGTTTCCTAATCATTGAAAGGGCATGAGCTTGGTCTCGATCTCGATCTCGGTCTCGAATTTTAAGGGTCTCGATCTCGGAAGTAGATCTCGATCTCGAACCTTTGATCTCGGTCTCGATCTTGGTATCACAGGATCAGGTCTCGGTCTCGGTCTCAGTCTCGGACTTGGTGCTCTCGACTACATCACTGCATAGAATAGTAAATAGTTGGAATAGTTTGCCGGTAGAAGTAATTAGTAGCACGTCTATAAACATGTTTAAAAATTGATTAGACGCATATGTTGATTGATTGGGTATAGTTTAAGGTAGTAAAATTAAGGCTTTGTGGTTCTGAACCCACGTAAAATTGTAGGTCCCCTCCGCCACCACGGAGGACATGCACAATACACGGGTCTTTTCCATTTTATGGGATCCACCATTTTTTTAAATAAATATATTGTTCTGAAGCATTTTTTTATGCTGATTCCAAATATATTATTCTTTTGCAGGAGAAATACAAAATAAGAAAGTTATAGTCATTAATATTTTATTATTTATACGATATTTCTTTATTTCCTCATATTGCATAGTTTAGTTAGGTTAGGTTAGGTTAGTTAGGTTAGGTTAGTTAGGTTAGTTTAGTTAGGTTAGGTTAGGTTAGTTAGGTTAGTTTAGTTAGGTTAGGTTAATTGTTTAAAACTTAATTACCTCTCTAAAGTAATTGTTATAATCCACGATTGTTCCATGGGAGATGCCGAATTCCTTTTCGCAAAATTTGATCGTTGTATACTCTTGAGACCAACAATACATTAATGAAATTATAGTTTCAAGAGGTAGTTTTGAATCCTCTAGCCAAGTATTCTTGCGTACAGACACCTTTTCTCGGCACGTTTGTTTTGAGCACCGCCATTCCATTGAGCATTTACTGTCGCTTCTTTTGGTTATCGACATTTCGTGTTTTTTATTACATTGTTTGGTTTTAGGAATAACATAATTCTGTTGTAAAAACTTTAATGCATCTTCTTCACATGTAATATTTCTTGCTAGCCAAATTAAGTTATAATTTTCCATATTGTCAAGTCGAAGCAAATATTTTCATTCAAGGTAAATTAACAACTGATTTGAACTATTAGAAATAGGCTATTAGGCCCTAACTGAGCTTACGATGACGTTAATGAATAATGTTATAATGGAAAAGATCCCAATACACAATTACGAACACAGTTAGGTAGACCAGCCATGAGTGGATCCTAGGGTCTTTGTTGGTCTGAAACATTATAACATTATAACATTATTCATTAACCTTTATTGTTAATTAACCTTTTATTGTTAATATAGAGGTTTAAAAGACTCCAACCTTCTACGTTACAAATCTCACAGTGAACTTGTGAAGACATAAAGTGAAGAGTTAAAATCGGATCATGCTGGAATAATAATACAGGAATTAGCACATTTAGCCCATTAGTCGGCCTGAGCGATGTGCCAGGCTGCCTCTCCTGAATGATTATTTATAATACCCTAATTATTTCAGCATCAATGAAGATGAGGAAAGCATTCCTGAAACATCTGAGTGAAGATTTAAAATACATAAAACACTGGTACTCTCTCTCTCGCTCTCTCTCTCTCTATATATATAATATATATATATATATATATAATATAATATATATATATAAGATGGAACGCAAAAATTATCTGCTGCTAACTTAAGTGATATTGAGCATGCGGCTCACTTCAGTCGAAGCTTTTAGAAGAATAAGTTTTGCTGGATATTGCGTTAAGTGCTCTTTCAAATAACCAATTTACGTCATATTTTATTTCATTATTCTTATTCTCTTTGTACTGACGTTATTTATTAAAGAGTTTTATTCATATTGTATAAACCGTATTTTCCAAATTCCAATTGTTTGAAAATCAATTTTGTGACGCGTTTGTTGTCTTGTCGATTTGCGAAAGTACGAGTAGTATGGTATGCATTGAATTTTTTTCTTCCTTATTAATTCATGGAATATCTTTGAACTGAAATGGAATCTTAAGTACCGTATGTATATAATAATTACTTATAATTATTACTTATAATAATTAATAGCCTACTTATAATTATTACTCATAATAATTATTACTTATAATTATTACTTATAATAATAATTAAATTCGTATATAGCTATTTAAAATATATAATTTATTATTTTATGAAGTATTCTGCTCTGTCATTCCAAAGAAAAGGCGTAGGAAAGTACTTGAACTAATGAAAATCTGACGGAGAAAGAGTAAAAAGAATTTAAATTATAAGTTTCAGAGCTACGCTAAAACTTTTCAAAATGTCTCACTCATGTGTAGCAGAAGAAGGATTTAAAAAAGACATATCTGTTTGAAGTTTTTATTCATTGAAACATGAACAAAAGAAAAAGTGAAAGCATTTTTCATTTATTCATCTGACTCTCTCTTCTCTCTCTCTCTGTAGCTTTGAATACACGAAAGGCCTTGGAATCGTTTTTCTTTTTCCTTGTGGGTTTTCAGCATTCATTCATTTCACGTGTTTTATTGTGAAATTCATCCCATATATATATATATATATAATATATATATATATATAATATATATATTATATATATATATATATATATATATATATATATATGGGATGAATTTCACAAAAAACACGTGAAATGAATGAATGCTGAAAACCCACAAGGAAAAAGAAAAACGATTCCAAGGCCTTTCGTGTATTCAAAGCTACAGAGAGAGAGAGAGAGAGAGAGTCAGATGAATAATGAAAAATGCTTTCACTTTTTCTTTTGTTCATGTTTCAATGAATAAAAACTTCAAACAGATATGTCTCTTTTTTTAAATCCTTCTTCTGCTACACATGAGTGAGACATTTGAAAAGTTTTAGCGTAGCTCTGAAACTTATAATAATTAGTCATATATATATATATATATATATATATATATATATATATATATATATATATATATATATATATATATATATATATATATATATATATATATATATATATATATATATATATATATGACTAATTATTATTGTAATTGGTGTGTGAGCAGAGTAAACGGTGGAAGAACATTGTAATAGAGGTAGGTGACAGAATAGAATTATTAATGGTTTGTAAAGCTTAAAAATAATAATAATAATAATAATAATAATAATAATAATAATAATAATGAGTTCTGTAATTTTTTTCTTACAAAGTGTGAATTCCTCTGAGTGATATCATTTTATTTTAGTCATTTCCGCGAAATCATTTGAAATGATAAGATTAAAGACTCTCCTAACGTAAGATAATCCGCCATTCTCTTTGAATTTCATTATCAAATTCCGGTGAGGTTCGTTCATATAAAGTCACGGATTCTAAAGCGGATTAGAATTCAAATAAAAAGGGTATAACGCGTATTATACATTAGAATATTATGAGGTGTAAATAATTCTAATGCTTGTTTGTGGCTGTTTAAAAGGTTAAAGAGAATATTTAGAGTTTTAGACCATTAGACTCTTTCCATCGCCATGCAGTCATTATCACCTTTGAGAGCGTTGTCCATCGTAAACAAATAACAAAAAAAGCTTAAACCACATCTTTACACAACTTCATTCACCATCCAATGAAACAGGATGGCTCACAATGAAACGTATCTGATGCGGCAATTAAATGATGTTTGTTTGATGATGTTTCGTGATGTTTTATATATATAATATTCCTCGTATACTGTTTGCCTGAAAACCCAGTCTGGAGTCTACTAATTCACTTCGCTTCAAGGATTTGTGTGGTTGAAGTAGACTGTTCGTCGTAAATGTCGTAAATGAGTGTTCCTCAGAGATGGAAAACGAGCTGACTAATCTAAGGTTTCTCATCAATGCGACACAAACTGTTTTCAAAGCTCGTTTTACGTCATTCTTCATTTTACGTTTAATTAATACGATTTTTATTTTATAGCATGAATGAATAGGTATAGGCTAAATTTCCTTATCTATCTATCTATATATCATACATCAACTCTCTCTCTCTCCTCTCTCTCTCTCTCTCTCTCTCTCTCTCTCTCCCCTTAGAGGTAAACTGTCATATTAAGAAAAGTAAGGGGACTAGAGCTCCCAGACTTCATAGATGCTTACCTTAGCATGTTGTTCGTCTTAATTGAGAAGTTGCTCGATGTGTCCCCCTTCCTGCTGAACGCAGGCCTCCAAACGTGGACGCCACTGATCAATACATCTGTTTACATATCGTTGAGACACCTTCTCCCAGCCGAGCAGAATTCTTTCGCGTAGTTCATCTATCTCTTCTATTGGTACAAGGGCTGTAAACTTTGGACTTCAGTGCTTCCCAAACACCATAATCTAGTGGTGAAAGATCGGGGTTACTACTAGCCGGCCACATATTGGGTTCGATAAAATCCGGTGTTTCGTTCTCAAGGAATGTGACAGTTTGGCGTGCTCAGTGAGCAGGTGCTCCATCTTGTTGGAAAGTATATCTTTCACTCTGTCTAACTGATATTCGACGAATTAGTGTGAAAGATATACTTTTCAACAAGATGGAGCTCCTGCTCACTGAGCACACCAAACTGTCACATTCCTTGAGAACGAAACACCGGATTTTATCGAACCCAATATGTGGCCGGCTAGTAGTAACCCCGATCTTTCACCACTAGATTATGGTGTTTGAGAAGTCCCGAAGTCCAGAGTTTACATCCCTGGTACCAATATAAGAGACATAGATAAACTACGCGAAAGAATTCTGCTCGGCTGGGAGGTGCCTCAACGATATGTAAACAGGTGTATTGATCAGTGGCGTCCACGTTTGGAGGCCTGCGTTGAGCAGGAAGGGGGGACATATCGAGCAACTTCTCAATTAAGACGAACAACATGCTAAGGTAAGCATCTATGAATTCTGGGAGCTCTAGTCCTCTTACTTTTTTAATATGACAGTTTACCTCTAAAGAGTCAGTTGTTTTTTACCCACCCTATATATATATATTAATCAGTACCAAGAATAGGATTTCCTACAGATTAAGTTATAAAAATTAAAAAGGTCACTCTCTTTAAAACGAATCTCAACGCTCATACACCCATTCAGGGTACGGTCAGCTCGCAGCATCAAATAAAAAATATCTAGATTTCTCTACATAATGTTTAAACTCAAGAAAACAATTTTCCAAAATGACCTCTTCACACTGTATTACTCATTTATCCATCCACATTTGCAATATGGAATCACAGCATGGAGTAGTACAAAAAATTATATACTGTATCCGCTACAAGTAATCCATAAAAAAATGTTTACGAACTCTATCAGACAATGATAGCAGACGATCTTATACCTCTCCAATGTTCAGAAACTTACATATTCTAAAATAAATGACTTGTATAAACTTACTGTCCGTATCAGTTGCTAATAATAGAAACTATACTTCGCCCATTTAGAGGGCGATTACCCCCCCCCCCCCATCAGATCAACCATAATCATAATACAAGGTTTCCCAATGATTTCATACATAAATCTAATTAATTCCATGCAAATTACAGAAATGCCTCCTACAAAGGGGTAGATATCTGGAACGCTATACCCATAAACATCAGACAAGCACCCGCACAAATTTCTTTTCGCAACTCACTAAAGAAACACTTCATAAACTCCTACTAATGTGTGTGTGTCTGTATATGCATATATATTGCAACTTGTAAATATTACTAAACAATGAAAATCATCTATTATATATGCAAAATTCACAATCTTAACACGGGTGCAATCATAAACCATTTAAATTAGATGTCAAAAGTTTCCAATATATTACGCCATAGTTATAATATGCCTCACTCATCTGTATCTTTGTAACTTTAAGATTGCATCATGATTTGTACTGTTCACCATTTTCATTTCTATTATTTCTATTATTATTTCTATTATCATTTTTCCATTATTTCAAAGATTATTTAATTTTCATTTGTAAAGACAGAGTTAAATAAATAGAACATTATTTTATTTTCCACAAATTCTATTTATATTTGACATTTTTCTTTATAAAAATAGAAATGACTCTCAAGGACTTTTGCCTAAAAAGCTGTCATGCTTCCCAACGGCATATTCAGATAAGAATACCGTAATTAAATTACAAAAATTAAACCTTAATCCCAACATTGTATAAACCAGTATGGATGTAATGTATATCTTATGTAATGTGTTCTTTCTGAATAGAGATTATTATCATTATTATTATTATTATTATATTATTATTATTGACAAATATATAAAGGGAGAACGCACTAACGAAACTTCCAAACTTCCGTATGTGATTCATCACCACTGGAAGCAACAATGCTTTGATTCATCATTTTCAAATGAGTAAACAAATCCACAAACCTTCCATGTGTGCTTGACGTTAGTTTGTATTGGAGATATTTCTGATTTTATAGGTCCGGGGTGCATGATTCATCAGGATGATGTTGCACCACAAGTTTACGTTTCCTCTTTGAAGCAATAAAAATGCACCCCTTTCAGTCACAAATACACTCCCAATACCACACTCCTGCTCTACACAAACTGGACCAAATACTCTGAACATCAGTATTTCAAACCTTCCGTCTTCCGGGCCTGTACACTCAGTGTACAGTGTTTGCACATTTAAATTGATATATATATATATATATATATATATATATATATATATATATATATATACACACCACCTCGGTGGTGTTTGTTTAGCGTCCCTGACTACGAATCTATCGGCCCCGGGATCAAGACCCGGTGACGGCAGGCGGCGCGCAGCAAAACCCAACTGTTCATCCTTCCACTCAGTAAAAGAAATTGGTTGGTAGATAAATGGGTACCCTGGGTAGCTTAGTGGTTAAGACGCTGGGCTGCTGGTGGAGCGTGGTTCGGATTCCACGTTAAACTGTAGGTTTAAGGTGGAGTGAAAAGCTTGACCTTCGTCAGAATGAACAATTCGGGCGGAAACAAAACCAAAGGTCTGTTATTTTGTTGTTTTGTTTCATAATATATATATATATATATATATATATATATATATAGAGAGAGAGAGAGAGAGAGAGAGAGAGAGAGAGAGAGAGGGGAGTGCTGTGTGATGTGCGTGTGTGTGTTCTTCTTGTATCCAATAGAACTAAATTTAAATCAATAGCGTCTTACGTTTATATAGAAAATAAATTAATAATTGATTTCTGTGTGAGAACTTGATGACAGAATACATACTGCGGTACATGTATTGAAACACATAAAATCGATCTTGGTTGAATTTCCATTTACGAGCTGCCAAATAGTCACAGAATGGACACAAGAATACACACACACACACACACACACATACATACACATACACACATATTACCACTTCGATGTGAAATTCATTAAAATTCCCTCTTACAATTTTACACCCTTGTATATTTTGTGTGACTGTGTGAGAATATGTACGTTTGATTATGCCCTCGAAACACGGCAGAAAACTCCCCTAGATTTTATGACTGCTATTTGATTACATAGTAGAAGGAACTGGCAGTAAAATCGCTTCGGGACGCATGTTCAGAGTCGTCTATGGACGAATTACGCCCTCAGATCTTCAGCACTAAATGCTAATTTCGGATTATATGTTATTTACAATGATTAAATTTTGACACGGATTTCATCCCTTGCATTCCTTTCTCCTGTTACGCAAAATGACAATAAACTTGTGAGGTATTAATACTTTATTACAATTTGGTTTATATTAGCGTTTTTTCGTTATTTCCATTCAAAGTTAAATGACTATTCTTTCATGTTGAAATGAACGGTTTAGTTGGATTTATGTCACTACCCCGTAAAATTTATTTGCTGATAATAAATTTAGGAAGGCTATATAACCCCTCATATATAAAGGTATAATACTGAAATGTACTTTTATGTACGTATGTGTGCAAGATAAACATTACTAGTGTACGTATGTAGTATGTATGTATGTAGCAACCGCTTTGTACGGATCAATATTTATAGCAATATATATTAAAATACTACTACGCTACTCTATTATTCATATGCTATTACATCCGACACACACACACACACATATATATATATATATTGTAATAATTTCCTCTGTAAATAAGCACTTTCATGCAAACCCCCTATTAGGGGCGAGGCTTCGAAATACTTCGAAATACACTTAGAAGAAATATCACCTAAATATAGATCGATAGTTTTGCCTACTTTTGTACAATCTATTCCCTATACAAGTTACACCCTTTTGCCTTGCTATTATTTTACCATTATTGCGGTTACTCGCAATTATTCTTCAATTATTCTTCATTTATTCTCTTCTGAATAATATCATCTTCCCTTTTTTTCTTCTTCTTCCTTTCATCGTTTGGTCTTTCTACTTTTTAGAAATCACGACATCGATCACACGATTACTTTCCTGTCGTTTGTTTTGAGATTTACTTTGCGATTACGTTTCTTCTCATGAGATTGCAAACCTCAGAGTTTGTTAATTAGAAGCGCAACTTCTTTCCTGGAATCGAACCTTTGTTGCCTATTTTATTTTTAGTTTTTTTATATACGATGTCAATCGATAACGGTCTTGGATTGTTTTAAGCCACGTGGACAATAAGTCACATACGTGGCTTTGTCGGGACAAACTTGCATTGTAATTGTTCCATTATATATATGGAGAGAGAGAGAGAGGGAGAGAGAGTAGGGTGTGCCACTTAAAAGTAACCGCAATTCATTGTGTATTGTTTCCTGTTGGATGTTAGCTTTCGCCATAGTTGCGATATTATGTTGTACTATTGCACGAAAAGCTAAATGACTCAGGGTATCTCTGTTAACGGCAGCCATTTCCAACATTTCTTATTATAGGCCCCTATGTCACTTCTTATTCAACTGTGTAGAGACAAATAAAAAAGCTTGCTGAGCTATTCTCAAACGGCCCACCCTACAGTACATATATATTTATATTGAACAACACTTTTTTCATTGAAAACTAGATTGGAAAGAAACTACAAAATTTATTTTTAAACAAACAAACATTGTTAGGAACGATGTTACATTTAATATGGAACATCACAACGTATAAAGGCCAATATATATATATATATATATATATATATATATATATATATATATATATATATATATATATATATATATATATACTGTATATATATATACACACAACTTCGTGGTATATAGCTCGATACCATTCACATTCTCATTAGAAGTCCACAAATGAGAATGCACAAACTGAGAAATTCACATTTCAGAAAAGAGTTTTGTGGATTTTTTTTTTTTAGAATGAATGTCCATTTTATACATAATAAATGATAATACTTTCTCAAATAAGTTTTATGAGGAGTGATTTTTTCATAACCATTAAATAAATAGTTAAATAGAACAAATTTCCAAGGACCAAGGAACTGATCAAGGGTAGGAGAGAGGTGGTTGATTGAACCCCACTATACCAGGGATCACCCAACTGGTCAGTCACCAAACATTTCCGAAGCGATCGCTAAGCAGAAATTGGCATTTCCCCAAACCCGCGATAACTGTAAAATTAACCCTAAAAAGAAAAGAAAATATCTGAGTCTAATTTCTTATCGAGATTTTAAAAATTAACGTATCTTTGGAAAGTTTGTAATTTTACACTTTCTTCAGTAACATCAGTGACGTGGAAAATGATTGTAATTGAAACCGGAATTCTCATTAAGATGTTGACAATTTTCATCAAGATGTTGAAAATTCATTCATCGAACAAGTGCCTTCAGTTGACGACGATATTTTCATCAAAATTCGATGCTTGAAGAAATACATGTACTTTTCGTGGAACTGATTCCTTGAAAATATTTAATCGAAGTGGGTGGCGCCATCTATTGGAGGAAATGTCAATTAAATTCCATTTCAGTTTATTTTTCATTAACCGAGTGTAATTATACGCACATTATTTTTGTTAATCAAGAACAACATACTAGCAGCAACTTAAGTTTTAAGGTTAAATACATTAGAAATAAGTTTACTTTACCTCGGTGGAATTCGAACTGATGCCAATAAACATTCGAATTTTGCGAGTCGCCACATTACCCATTTGACCATGAGACCTAAAGGCATAATAGAGAGTTTTGTGTATATATACGCTTTGGCATTGGTTTTACAGTAGTATGTATACTTTAATACGTATACTATTTATGTATATATTATATAAAGATGAATCATCAAGCGTCCCTGATGAGTCACTGTTCATGATTTTAAAGACAAATTAATCATCAGGAGTGTTCGATGACTGACCGTTTGTAATCTCGATGAAAATTTTAGTCTCGGGTAAGATATAGAAATGGGGATGGGAGGGGTGGTAAAAGAACTAAGTAGATCACTCTTCCTGGCCAAAGTTTAAGAGTAACTTAGTTCCCCAAAATGGTTGAGGCCCCCACTACACTACATCAACCAAAGGTCAAGTAACTGAACTGATCAAGGAGTTCAACCCACTCCCAAAGATTAAATTGCAGTAGTACGTAACTATGAATACGTACTCAACGTGTATATTAGGAGTTAATACAAGTGAACCCATTCTATTCAATCAACTTTATTGATTTGTAGAACGTGTAAATGCAATAACGAGAATTAAGTGAAAGTATGCGAATTATTCTATTAGCTTTCAGTAACTAACTCAAACAGTAACTAAATCCTTCAATGAAAGGTTTAAAATTACGAGACAAGTTACGAGTTGATAAATAAACACAAAATAAGCAGAGGTGACATAAATGCTACAAAGCGAAGCCACGCGAAAGTCAATTCACTTGACTAAATGCCTATAATTTCAAGTATCACAACGATAATTAATAAATAAAGTACCCAATCGAATTATAAACAAAAAAATTATTTATAAATTCAACGAATAAATTACTTTATAAACGAAAAAGTTTAATAACTAAACCGACCGAAACAAATGCAAAGGTCCAACAACCAACGAAGCGAATGCTGAGCTTCAAAACTGACTAATCACTAATGCGTGCAATTTCATTCTATGATTAAGCCAAATATTTCGAACACTATATTTTTTAGGACATAAACCGTCTTCCAAATGCGCGATAATAAATCTAGCGGTTATACCGTATGTATGTATGTATGTATGTATGTATGTATCTGTTGAAAATGGTTTATGGGAGTTTTCTACAAGTTTCTTGATTTGAGAAAGAATATCACTCCCATTTGCATTCGTGTTAAAGGCGCAAAATGAGAATGGTTAATATTTCCTACCTAACTGAACTTAACCTAACCTAACCTAACCTAATCTAACGTGAAGCAAAGTAGGAAAACCATGAATAAGAATGGCATGAAATGGGAATGTATCGATCGATTTAAGAATTGATTCCAACGAGATTCTTACTCGTGAATTTCTAGACATTCTTAGGCACGGAATGAAATGGGTATGACATTGAGTAAAATGATACCACCTTTGGGTATAGGAATTTCGTTTAACAAATATGATATGTATATATAATTAAAATGATCATGTATTCAACATAGATGAAAGTACATTCATCAAATGAATACTTTGATGAGAGTACATTCATCAAATGAATACTCGTACTTTGATGACTACATTCATCAAGTCCATACATTGATGAGTACATTTATCAAATGAATACTTTGATGAATACACTAATCAAATCCATACTTTGGTGAATACATTCATCAAAGAACATCATTTAATCTTTATAAACATCAGATAAAAATACAAGTATATATAATAAAAAAAACTAAATATTATGATCAAGTTTACAATTGCAACCTGAATGAATATTAATTAAATTAAGATTACATTGATCTTGCATGGAATTTGAATATAAAAGCCGCGTTCAAAGATGAACTAATATAACAAACAAGCACAAAACCCACACACACACACACATATATATATATATATATATATATATATATATATATATATGAAAATTATTTCACGAAGGTAACACGTGAAAAATATTTATGATGAATAAAACCACGAAGGAAAGGAAACACAAAATGGTGCTCAAGCGCTTTCGTCTAATGACATCCTCAGGATGTCATCATATATATATATATATATATATATATATCGTATATCGCACTGTCTCTCTTCAGTTTTTACAATTTTGATTGAAAGAATTGATAGCTATATCCTTATACAGTATATATATATATATATATATATATATATTTAATAGTTGCTTGAAGAGCGCGCCAATCCTAGAATTTGAAGACATCCTTATACATAATAGATTAGCAAGAATACCGAGGTGTCTCCTAAAGTGAGATTTAAACCTGGAAAAGGATGATGCTTGTTTGTTGGTATATTGAGAAGTTATTCTAAAGGAAGAAACCCCTTGTGATCCAAACTTATGCCGTGGCTTTAACTCGGTTCAGGAGTGTTTACAAACCATCATTATTTCTGAGAATTCTGTCTGGGTGATACTGTTGTTTCGAGGAGAACTGTATAATTCCCTATTGTGGGTAATTATATATATGCAAATGTTGATATGAATTCGTATTCCCAAGTTTATGTTTAACCAGTTAAAAATTTTCTCTAAAAGGGACTGAAGGATTTTTTTTTTTTTTTCCAATGGTGTGCCATTTTGATTACAAAATATGGCACTTTTTTGAATTTTATCAAGTAAATTTGAGATATACATCAACTCCAAATAAGAGGACAGCATAGAATGACTCGTATAACTATACACTATTTACAACGCGTATACTTTTTCCTAGAGTAAATTTGTGATTCAATTTTGTTATACGCAAAATTATCGTCTCTCGCTCGCAATTTTGTACACAATGCACCCGTCTATTTTTAGTATGCACTGGCACTCGCATACTTTGTAGTAAAGCGAACTTATAAATGATATATTTATCAGAGATATTACCTAGAATTTCGACTGATTTGCAGTAAATATCAAATGTTTGCTTCCTTCCTTTATGTTATCAACGTGTTCTCTTTGACCGCATCAGTATTTCGTTTTGTTTGGACTTATTTTAAGGTCGGTAGAGTGTGTAATACGTCATTGTTTCAATTAACAAATATTTGCTATCTTTCTTTATCTTATATCTGAATTTTTCTTATCATTTCAAATTAATATAAAAAGAAAAATTGAGTTAAACGTAAAATATATATATATATATATATATATACCTTACCTTATGAACCTTATGTTGTTTCGTGTGTTGGTCTCTCTTCACACGGAGGTCAAGCTGGTGGCCCCGCCTCTAGGTCTGGCCTGGTGGAGGAGCGAGTTACTTTCTTGCGCTCTCCACCGTACATAGCCAGGCACGCCCGGCTCATCTGGTACTGTCCTGAGCCAGGCATCCAGTCTTTTCTTGAAGACTTCAACTTTGACCCCCGTTACGTTTCTGAGGTCCTTAGGAAGCTAGTTGAAAAGTCTTGGCCCCCCTGACAACCAAGCTATTTTCCTTCAGGGTTGAGGAGGTCCCTTGTCGTGCTTTTAATTTGGGAACACTACACATTCTGCCTTTCCTATTTTCCAGTGTTGTTTGAATGGTAATTGGGTTTAGTTTTAGGTTTGGTACGAGTTTTTCGATCATTTTCCATATGTAGATTATGATGTACCTCTCTCTTCTTCTTTCCAGTGAGTACAGATTTAGTTTACGTAGTCTTTCCCAGTAGTCTTTCCCAGTATATATATATATATTATATATATATATATATATATATATATATATATATATATATATATATATACACACACACACACACACACACCTCATGAACCTTATGTTTTTTCGTGCGTTGGTCTCTCTTCACACGGAGGTCAAGCTGGTGGCCCCGCCTCTAGGTCTGGCCTGGTGGAGGAGCGAGTTGCTTTCTTGCGCTCTCCACCGTACATAGCCAGGCACGCCCGGCTCATCTGGTACCGTCCTGAGCCAGGCATCCTGTCTTCTTTTGAAGACTTCAACTTTGACCCCCGTTACGTTTTTCAGGTCCTTTGGAAGCTGGTTGAAAAGTCTTGGCCCCCTGACAACCAAGCTATTTTCCTTCAGAGTTGAGGAAGTCCCTTGTCGGGGCTTTAGTTTGGGAACACTACACATTCTGCCTTTCCTATTTTCCAGTGTTGTTTGAATGGTAATTGGGTTTAGTTTTAGTTTTAGGTTTTAGGTTTATATATATATATAGCCCAGTTACTCGGAAGTAGTTCAGCAAGCCAGATCTCCAAGAAGCGCGTCGGGCAGCGAAGGAAACGAAATCCCCGCCTCCAACTCCCCCCCTGAAGGTGGGGTGGAAACGCAGCATGCAGGAGTAGCGGTCAACTCCCCTCCCGTTCAGGAAAGAACTCCTGCTCCCGATCTCATAATGAGGAACAGGGACGGTCCAATGCCGAAAGTCGAGGCATCATTGCCCTCTTCCCTGCCTCCCACTGCAGAGGAGAGGTGTTCGATTACGCCTCGCTCGGTACGCAGTTCACCCCCCCCCCCTCCCACCGAAGAAGGAGAGGCACGCGCGGCCGTCAGGGTATAAACACCGCTAACAGACCCTCACCAAGCCACAGAATAAGGGAGGGGCCTCCTATCCCCCAAAGGTTGTGCCACCCATCCCCCAGGCAGGCGAACCCTGCCTCAGGGAGATCGAGGGAGCAGGACGGGTGGGTAACTGTTAATAGGCGCCCGTCCCAAAAGTCTCCTCAACCGGTCTCCGCGGCGAGGCCACCGATGGAGAATCTCACCCTATTTGTGTCGCGAATTCAGCTCTCGAATGAGGCAAGCGATATTCGACACATGATAGAAGAAATCATTGGTGAACACAGTATAGTGATAGTTAATAAACTAAACACGAAATCTCCGTATTATAACTCTTTTAAAGTAATAATTAAAGGTGTAAATGCACATTTCAACCCGTATAATATGAGTCAATGGCCAGACGGTATTATTGTTAAGGAGTTTATTCACTTTTCCAGGAGATTTGATAACAGGCAAAATAATAATAATAATAATAATAATAATAATAATAATAATAATAGGCGCCCTAACGGTAATGCCTGAAAGTTGTACTGTGTATAATAATAATAATCTTACTAATAATAAATTTTCTATCAGTCATGGCGGATAACTTGTTGAAAATAGTCTCATATAATGTAAGGTCAGTGAGGAATTCAACTGTAGATGTTCATAAAATCTGCGACAGTGCAGATTTGATACTCCTGCAGGAGCACTGGCTACCTAAGCAAGAGCTAAAATTCCTCTCTACCATCCATGATGACTTTATGTACCATGCGTCATCAGCAGTAGACTTGTCAGATGAATTAATGTACGGTAGGCCTTTTGGTGGTGTTGCTTTCTTATTAAGGAAAAATTTGTCAAAACATAAGATTTTTAACAAGCGATAACGTAAGGTTGTTAGGCATTGAATTACGAGTGAACAATGATTGCATATTAATTATAAACTGCTATTTACCATACAACAACGGCAGTAATCTAGATGAATACATTGATTTGCTGTACAAAATTAAGTCATTATCAGATAACCCCAAATATTCTCACTGTATAATAATGGGGGACTTTAACGCACATGTGAACTCGGAATTCTTTGGAGAATTGGGTAACATGTGCGAGTCGGCCAATTTAAGTATAAGTGATGTAGATGTATTAGGGGTAGCCAGTGGTAATTTTACATACGTTAGCGATATGAGTGGTACCACCAGGTGGATTGATCATTGTCTCACTAGTAATAATCTAAAGGATCGAATTGTTAGAGTTCATATTTTGCATGATTTCCTTCTTTCTGATCATAGACCTTTAGAAATATTAATTAACGTTACCAATTTATGCGCAACACGACTTAACAAGAACTCAATAGGTAAGAATAATCGCGTCGATTGGTCCAATGTTAATATGCAGCAGAGAATAGAATACAAAGACAGAACATGTCACCTCTTTAATAATTTAGAAATTTTGCACCTTGCCTGTAATAATCCTTGCTCAAATGATTCTCACTGTAAACTCATAGATAGGTATTATAGTAAGATAATATCCCTGTTAAGAGAAGCAGGAAGCCCCTTGATTAAATCTTACAACTATCATACTAAGGTTATTCCTGGATGGAATGATTTTATTGCCCCCTGAAGAGGGAATCGAAAGACGCCTATGATTCGTGGTGCTTTCATGGTAGACCCAGATTAGGACCAGTATACATAAATATGTGTAGAAGTCGGGGTCAGTATAAGGCGGCCATAAGGCGATGTAAACAGGAAAAGAGTCTATTCGAGCATCAAAAGCCTGTGAAGCTCGCATAAATAACGATAATAACAAATTTTGGAAATTTGTTAAGAATCAAACGGGTGTCAAAAATGTCCTCCCTCCGACAATCGATGGGGTGTCGGGGGAGGATGAAATTGCAAAGCTGTGGAAAAACCACTACTCTAACATTCTTAATAGTGTGAGTAGGGATAATCTTAAGATAGATTGCAGCGAAACGATTGTGGGAGGGACAAGGGAAAATATTTTGATATCATTTTCTGAAGTAAAGAGGTTAATTAAAGAGTTAAAGACTGGTTCTGCGTCAGGGGTAGATGACTTATCGAATGAGCACTTAAAATATGCAAATGACGTAGTATGTCTGCATATATCATTGCTCCTATCAGCCATGCTTGCTCATAGCTACATCCCTGCAGAGTTCATGAGGGTATATATCTTGCCCCTGGTCAAAATAAGTACGGAGACATTCTGTCCAGCAATAATTACAGGCCTATTGCTGTCGCTTCCTGCTTCTCGAAACTACTAGAAAAACTTTTGTTACTCCGATTAAATGATTTCCTATGGACATCTAATCAGTTTGGCTTTAAAAGGTCCCACTCAACTGACCTGTGTATCTATGTACGTAAAGAAACAATATCTAAATACATTGACAGTAATTCAACCATTTATAGCTGTTTCCTTGATATAAGTAAGGCATATGATAGGGTGAACCACAATATTTTATTTGCAAAACTAGAAGACAGGAAGGTTCCCATGTACATATTAAATTTATTGAAATTTTGGTATTCCCACCAATCTTTCACTGTTGGGTGGGGCAATGTACTATCCGAGTGTTTTGGCTCCTCTTGCGGGGTGAGACAAGGCTCCTTGCTCTCCCCTATGCTGTTTAATGTGTATATTGACGGATTAATTGCTTCACTTAATGAGGCAACAGTAGGATGTTGTATAGATAACACAAGGGTAAATAACTTAGTTTATGCCGATGATATGGTGTTAATAAGTCCCTCTGTTAAAGGTCTGGATCGGCTTCTAAATGTCTGCGAAGTGTATTCGCAGAAACATGATATTCTTTTTAATGTTACAAAAACTGAGGTTATGCAATTTCATCCTAAAAGCTGTAATCAGCCAGCTGATATAAGGTTTAAAATGAATGGTGAAGTAATTGAGGAAGTACAAGAGTTTAAGTATTTGGGTCAAACTATTACCAGCTCCTTGAGTGATGACTCGGATATAAGAAAACAATCTCGAAGCCTGTGTGCTAAAGCGAATATGACCATAAGGAACTTTCGTTTCTGTACAAGTGAAGCTAAAGACACACTCTTTCGTACTTTCTGCAGTAATATATACAGTCAGCAACTGTGGGTGAATTATAAAAAAGGTTCTGGCAGAACCCTAAATTTGCTGTACAGCAGGTCTTTTAGACTCTTACATAAATTACCCCCGAGATGCTCAGCTTCGCAAATATTTGCTACCCGCAATGTCCCGAGCTTCCCGGAGGTAACAAGACGTGCTCAACACAGTCTAATGCAAAGAATTAAAAAATCAACCAACCCGATCATCCAAGCTATCCATGAGTCCTGCCATTTATCCTCTAAGCTATGGACTTCTTGGTACGAAAACGTCTGTCTGTAGCTCCACTTAACTTCGACAGTGCAGTATTAATTCTAATCAATTGTATATATTTCTATCCTTAGTATATGAACTGTAATTGTATTAATAATATTTGTCATATGGACTATAGTCTGCCAATAAACCTTTTCATTTTCATTTTCATTTTCATATATATATACATACAGTATATAATAAAATTATTAAGCATATTTTATTAATAATAATTATAACTATTTCACTCAAAATAGAACTTTCACAATTTAGAACTTGTAACTTCTTTTTGAGGGTATATTCTATAAGAAGTTTTTCCTTCCTTTGGGTATCAAAGCTACTTTTCAGATGCTAGAATAATTTTCTTTTAATGATACGTAACTTCTTTAGAGAGAAGATATGGTCTTCAAAACTGCCTTTTTGGAGCCGATTGAGAAAATAGAAGATAATATTTTTGGTTGTGGGAACTTTCTTTCTGTGTTACATTGAGAGACATACATTGGAAGAAAAAGTCATTGCATATACCTCATCGAAATTAAACATCACACACACACACACACACACACACACACACACACACACACACATATATTATATATATATATATGCAGTAAAATTACAGAATAACACGTGATCTTATTAATAAGCAAACAACCACAGGGAAAAGGAAAAGAGAAACACGAAATCCGAGCGCTTTCGTGATATATTCACATCTTCAGGGAAAAACAAATTATTTGTTTTTCCCTGAAGATGTGAATATATCACGAAAGCGCTCGGATTTCGTGTTTCTTTTTTCCTTTTCCCCGTGGTTGTTTGCTTATATATATGTGTACACACTGGAGTCAATGTATAAAATTAGACAATTTGTAAATTGACTGAAATTTTAGGCAATGTGTCAAATTGTGATACATGCAAAACCTAACCTAACCCAATGAATTTTTAGGTAACATATTGGGAAATACCAGTGGGCATGCATATGCAGCATTACCAGAAACGTTAAATTAGGTTAGGTTAGGTTAGGTTGTTAGGTTTTGTGTGTATCACAATTTGACACATTGCCTTAAACTTCAGTCAATTTACAAATTGCCTGATTTTAGACTTTGACTGTAATATATATATATATATATATATATATATATATATAAAGCAAATTTAAAATTGAACAAAACTTCTCGTTTTATTATTAATTCTAAATGTTAGGGAAATCCCATTTATTATCCTCATCTTTTCAAGGAAATATTTAATATACATAACACAGAAATATGAACCCAATTAAAGTTAAAACTTATGTTTAATTACGTTGAATATTCCGAGTACAGTATGTTGAAAAATAAACCACTCTTTCCCGGGCTGAAAAAGATTGAATTAACGAAATATGTCGAAACATTCCGCTAATTATTTTCTTTTATAATTAAAATCTTGTTTAGTTAATAAATAATTCAGTTATTTTTATCCTATTTTATTTTTTATCTTATTTATAAAGTTTCTTATAAGGCAAAACGCATGATTTTTGCGCAGTTTCCTAGGGAAAAATTGGTCTTCGAGCGTGACTCTGTATTTTTAGAAATGTTTTCATGTATTTTGTAAAAGTCGTGATAAAAGATTATCCTTTCAGGGATTAACTGTTCTCAATGGCAGTCAATAAGTCGTAATTCCGATTCTGTTTTAGAAATATCAATTATTATTAGCGATGATTCAATAACAAAATTTCTCGTCAATTCGTCAGCCATTCGACTGAAATTTTAACCTAAACGCCAGCCACTTCTCTCAGCCAGGCAGCCGACTTGACTTAAGGCATTGCTAACCAACCAGTCGGTTTCTGGCTGTCAGACTATAAGGATTGGACCAAGTACCCCTTAGATTTTAAGTGCCTCAGTGTATGTTTGTGTGGCATTGCTTTAAATAAGTGGTTGTTCCAATTCAAAAATTATTTATTTCAGTTTTGAATTTATTCCACCTCTAAAATGAATAAACTACCAGGTGTTCTCCTAGTTCTACTAATAACAGGTAACGAAATTAATTAGTTAGTAAGCATATGATATATATATATATATTTTTTTTTATTTATGTATAATTGTCCAAAGATATAGTCTCTCTCTCTCTCTCTCTCTCCTCTCTCTCTCTCTCTCTCTCTCTCTCTCTCTCTCTCTCGTCTATTCTGATTGATTTAATAATTCTTTGATAATTTTTAAATTAAGTGATTAATCGAAATATAATTTAGTAAAATTTACCTGCATTTGGAAGCCTGAAGCCTTGTGCTTCGAAAAATAATCCTTGATTTTTTTTTTTGGCGCAGGGGGGGGAGGGATTAATGAGATAATGAGATTAACTTGTGGCATAATTAAGCTTTTTTTTTTACCCGTTCAAAAAGCTAGCTGTCCATGGGAAGCTTAATGCAAAACTTGTTAATTTACGTTTTGTCTCTCTTGGGGTTCGACCCTAATCACACTCGACTTCGCACGAAGGAACATCCCGTGTTGATAGTTGTTCTCTTTGCCCGAGTGAAACCCATTTGTTGAATTGGATAATTGTATAATTGGGTATTATGTACCCACCTTTTAAGTTCAGGCAAGGATGTATATTATATCTGCTTCAGATGAAGGATCAACACATAATCGGTCCTACACACCAATACTTGCGCACGCGCATATATATATATTTTTTTTTCACTTTATCTGTTTATAAGTTAAAAGTATTTACAAGTTAAAAATTTGTGTTCTAACTTTTTGTGAATAAAGCCTTTGTTCTCTCCTATTCCCCTATCTAGTTACACGTTCGATTACAGCCATCGGAGGCCACCGAAGGTCAAGTAGAGGCTAGTTTATGAATTTTTTCTTATTTTTAACGTACTGTATCTGGATTTTGACCACAAGACTTTTTCTTCTTCCCGTTTTAGGTCGAAATTCAAAACGTACAAAACTAAGTTGTTTTTTTTACTTTCAAAGATAAGAATTGATAAAGGTTAATTTTTCTCCTGGGGTCAATGTTTTGCTCCTCTGTCAATTTGGTGTTTGGAAGTTTTCGTTGCCACGTACTAGTAGGTTATAGGTCAAATTAGAATTATGTTACCCTCTTATACAAAAACGTCACGCCGGATAAAGATTGTGAAACGTCTGATTACAATTATTGCCTTATAAAGCTTTCGATTAAAAAGAATTTGAAAACATTATTGGTTATAAATTTAAGCGGAACGCAGATCTAAATTTCATTTTTAAAGTTTGAACATAATAATATTTGCTCTGCCAAACTGGAAATTGGACGAGGTCTGACAGCGATCATCGCATTGGGCCTAACCTACGCGTATTTCCGAATACAGTAGGTCTAAAAAATAATTTATATTAAAAATAAAAGAGTTAGCCTCTTAAAGTTTTCTGTTTCAATTACATATTCGCGGCAGCAGACATAAAAAGAAGACATATTTTATCTAACAAAACGGGTTTTTAGATGTTGCACAGGATAAATATTTGGAAATTAAAGATGGCTTCGTTATTTTATTCTCCGTTAATTAACGTAACATGTGTCCGCTTATGTTGAATTAATTTTATGAGCATCTCAGAAACACCTTCAGAAATAAAGATGGCGGCATTATTCGGTTACTGGTATTTTTTGGTTTGTTTCTTGTTCGTTCATAATCTATCTGTATATGAAGAACCTATTTTAGGTTTGGAGTTTATTAGTTTTTTTTGTGCGTGTTCGACATCTTTACATAGTCTGTCTTAGCTCCTTTTTGACGGTATATAATCAGTGATCAAATATTACCTATCAATAAAACAAACAACTGTAGGGTTGGAACTATGCAATTACTGTAATATTCACTTATAGACACACTTTAGGCCTATTCACATGACTCCTCCGTAACAACCCCTTTGCACATAGGCCTCCTATAATTAAATCTGACCATTGGAGAGAGAAATAACAACTTCCATCCACGAACGGTTCAACAACATAGAATTACGTGTTATAAATCTGTCGACATTGTATGATATGCAATTAGTATCTATGATTAGATGACGTATAAGATAAAGACTACGAATAACATGAACTATCTTTGACTTTAGAGATGGGAGCACATAATTTCGTAGAAAAAGATTGTCATTTTCTCAACTGTGAACGAAAGACTTTTGGGGAGTCAAATTCAACGTTGGATGGAGACATACCCAATTTGAGTCACCTCCGCACCCGTAATTACGTTACAAGAAACAAGGAAGATTATAGAGAACAGAAGAGGACATCTAAAATTATAATGAATTTATAATCGTTTATAAGCGAGTATTTTATCTCTGGAAAATATACTGTTAATTGGGTGTATAATCACACACATTTTTAAGGTTATTACGAAACATAATAGTCTTCTTTTTTTTTTTTGTGTGTGTGTGTGTGTGTGTGTGTGTGTGTGTGTGTGTGTGTGTGTGTGTGAGAGAGAGAGAGAGAGAGAGAGAGAGAGAGAGAAAATGGCTGAAATATTTTATTTCTCACAAGGTTAAGAAAAAATGTTACTCGAACGAACATTTTTGTTTACATGTGAAGAGAAGACATTCGTTTATCACTTTGATTCTTTTTCATTGAACTCTTCCTCTCATTCGTCATCTTTTTGTTTTCGTTTCCTTTGTGATCATTCCTTTATTCCTTTTCCTTTGTCCTCTTTGGTCTCTTTGTCCCCTTTCTGCGTCATTTATGATACCTGAGGTCACACGACACCTGAGGATGATTTTGTTTTGTGTTAGTCGTAAAATTAGTCGTGTCACCTGAGGTCATGATGCGACTGAATACAGTTGGGGGTGGGGGTGGGGGGTACCTTTCTCTCGAGTCCAACGTTTATTTTTCGATGGTAATTCAGGAGCTGTTTTTCGTCCATTTCCGGATTAACCTTTGTTATAATCATCTTTGGGTATCCCACAGATCAGCCTTCAGTTGGGGAAATTTATCAATGTTGTCCTCCTAAACACACACACACACACACACACACACACACACACACACACACACACACACACACACACATATCGTCTATCTATACAGTAGAATCTAACAGAGAATTATATATATATTTCTCCGACACAGTTTATGTAACAAATTTGTAATATAAACTGCATAGACACAAGTTAAAACTGTTTACGTGGACATTAAGCCAATTTTGAAGTGAAGCCAACCTTTTTTGTCCCTAATCTTATTTTATACCTGAAACAAAAATATCATAATTACAGATTTCGGTTCAGTGAATGATAATAATGTTAAATCTGAGTTATTTAAGTTTAACTGTGAAGGATAAAGAAAGTTAAAAATAAAATTCATTTAACCTTTTATGTAAATATTTGCAATTCTGATTAAAATGAGCGCATTTGCGTTGCCTCAAGGAGGAAACAAACTTAAGACGCATCTTGCTCTCTTAATGAAACACACACCTGAATACATAAAATACAGGTATTTGCGATACTACAAACTAACGACTAAAGCGCCTAAAATTACGGGTACGACTATTCAACTGAATATAATAAAACAGTGTTGCGTCTACTGGTAATGAACCACGTCAGGAAGCCTCTTTAGTATCGTCTATATATATATATATATATAATATATATATATATATATATATATATATATATATATATATATATATATATTAACTTGGCAATGATGCTGCGAGCCGTTCGTACCCTGAATGGATGTGTATATGAGCGTTGCTTTATGAAACAATGAAACCTTTTTACTTTCTATCTAAAATGTAATCAGCAAAATCTGTGTCCTGAATTTTGATTGAACTGTAGACGGCACCTAATTAGAGAAGGGAATAACGACACTTTAATTTTAAGTTCAAAACAACGTCTTCAAAACCTCTTCACAGAAACAAATTAATTTTAATAACTTTATTCCTCGGAAAGAGTTGTTTTGAAATATATATATATATATATATATATATACAGGGTGTCCGAGAATTATCTGTACAATTTTTGGCTGTTATTAAAAGTCAACCATGAAGTGTAGAAATTCCAGTGTTGTCCCATTTTACAGAGAAACTCATTAAGTTTTTTCTGATAACAAGTGTGTGTGTGTTCTAAGAAGAAAACTTGTCTGTTGTTTGCTGCCTGTTTATTGTTTGTTATTAATTATAACTAACAGAGCCATGATTGATGTTAGGTATTTAGATAATGTGGCTGTGAATTTTCCTGCAATATTTTTCAACCCAAATATTTTAACAGTTACAACATCATTTCCTTGAAGAGGAACTATTTTAATTATTGCATTAATATTTATAAGCTTTTTCACTCACAATTTACAGATATTAAAAAAGTTCACAGTGCTCGAAGGCATTAAATAATTTACTGAATTCAGTTATTTCACTGTTTTTTCGTCTTTACATGATGGGTTATTGTTCAATCGAAGGGGGAATGAAGGGCATCCATCTGTGTTATATTTGCGCGTTTCAACCAACGGATGAATGTCCACACACACACACACACAGGTAATCCTACTTTTAATTATTCATCTGGCATACGACCTAAATTTCAGATTATTTTTTATTTATTTATTTTTTTTTAAAATTTTTCTGGCAGGCAAATATCATAGCGTTTATTCATTACTTGTAGACTCTTCATGTCTGTGTTAAGATGCAGTTGGAAAGGAAAAAAGCAAAAAGAACATAAAAAACCGGGTCTGGAATTTAATTTTATTCATATTTGAATGTCATTTTGCTTTACAGTTATATGTTATTTTAAAAAATAGAAAACTTATATGTATGTAGCAACGTGTATATATATATATATATATATATATATATATATATATATATATATATGTTGAGAGAGAGAGAGAGAATTATTTAACCTTAGGAAGGAAATATAGTATAAAAGCAAAAAATTCGTTTGAAGAATTATTACTATGAAAATAGAACGATATTTTAATATTTTTTCAGTTGGTTGGTTGGTTAGTTTTTTTTTTTAAGTTTGGTCTCAACTTAGAACTATATTTCATGTTTAGAAATTGTAATTTACATCACTAAAATAGAACACATTTTTTTTAATGTAAAAATTATATAAATATTAACTTTTTTACATTTTTATTTTTGTTATTGAAGACTTTATCGCGTCTCTTTCAAACGTCTAATTTTGTTTCAGTCTAATTAACTTGCTGAGATCATTTCTTCAAATAAATTTTTAGTAAAAATTCAAATTCAACGTCACTTTTTTCTCTTGAAATTAATCAAGAATTTGATGTAATAAAGCGAAATATAATTAAAATATTCCACATTTTAATAAATGAGATGTCTCTTTTTTTTGGGGGGGGGGGCGGTATTCCTTTTCTTGTAAAAGAGGGAGATTGGGTTGCAAGGTTAGAGAATGATGAAAATAAAAAAAAAAGCGGGGGAAGGATATAGGAAAAAATTATTATTATTACAGGGTCGAAACTCGAAAAAATCTTTGGATGTAATCTAAAAATTTAAAGTTCATTATTTACCATAAACGTCTCTTTTGGTTTTTAATGCTATTCTCTGTCTCTCTCTCCTTTTTTTTAAGTCTCTCCGTGGCGCTTTATTATGCGTTTATTTGTCCCTCTTTGTTTTCGTTTTAAATACATTGAAAAGTGCACCTCAAGCGCGGCTAATATAAAGTTCCCTCGTTTATATCTGCCTCTGTCGTAAAGGATTCGCGTTTAAAGGCAAAACAGACGAGCGGTGGGCCATTTCAGGCTTTTTATTTGTGCAATTTAAGCCAATATTTTCTTAAATAGACACTTTTAAAGGCAGTAATTATGGATACGAAATGATAAAAGCCAATCGTTAAACCGCGGTTTTTTGGGTAATATTCCGCATGGCTCGTTCTTAAACCGTCTTCGGAATACAGTTGTAAAGTTAATGTCAAGGCTGAAATAAATATAATAGATTTGTATAGCGCATTGGATAAGTTTACGAGTAATTTTAAACAGTTTGGATATCAGTGACCTTTTAACAAAGGAATCTTCCGTGATCGCTGCATAAATATAATGACTTAAATTATAGGAAATAATATATTCACGATTTTCTTTGTGGTTTCTCTCCACCATTGTTTTTAAATGGTCTCTCTCTCTCGACGAACTTTATTGTACTGCAGTTTTTCCTTCGGTTTTTCTTATTGTTTTAACGGTTGTCACTTATTTCCTCGCGTGTGCCCGACGTGAGAATTTAAAATTCACGTTTAAAGAATTTAAAATTCTTACGCTAACGATCTTTACGCGATGCCTTTCTCTAACCCGAGAGAATTTATGTTCACGACGTAATTTCTTCATTGGCCACGGGAAGTTTTTTGACATTTGAACTGAATATTACTGCCATATTATCTCATAAATCACTTTTTTCTCCTTCAAAACACGAGACTTCTGATTGGTTTTTTCCTTCTTGCTTTTATTCTCTTTAAATGCCAAATTTTTCTTTGACTTATTATAGAGAGAGAGAGAGAGAGAGAGAGAGAGAGAAGAGAGAGAGAAGAGAGAGAGAGTTACAAGGAGTTACAAGGAAAAGAAGTACCTCAAAAGGCCTTGCGGCCCATACCGAGGAGGTACCAATGGCAACGGGTGCCAGGGAAAATTTTGTCTTTCAAACTATGCTAGCAGTAGTAGAATACTGGATAGAAAAGTAGAAGGCTCTCTCCCCACCCTCCGCTCCCTCCCTGCCAGAGGCAGGTACGGAAAAAGGTTGAAGAAAATACCTTGACCCTGGAAAAGTAGCCAAGGAAATTTTACAGGAAAGTGGAGAATATATAAATAGCTCTATATTTAGCTTGCTCACAGAGACACCGAGCAAGCGAACTCCTGCAGAGTTTTCTGAGGTTTTAATCTTAAACTATGAGTGTGTTCTGTACTTTGTCTAGCCTATTTTTAAACAGATTTACACTTTGACTGGAAACATCCTCTGAGGGAAGTTGGTTCCAGATATCAACTATTTTACAGGAAAAGAATTTCCGCAGACTGAGGTCCTAAATGTCTTTACACACTCAAATAGTGTGCAAGATTTCGTCTAACCTTTTCTTGAACTGATCCACAGAGGAACTGTTCACAACTTCCGAAGGTAACCTGTTCCATGTGTCACAGATCTTATAAGGAGTTACAAGGAAAAGAAGTACCTCAAAAGGCCTTGCGGCCCATACCGAGGAGGTACCAATGGCAACGGGTGCCAGGGAAAATTTTGTCTTTCAAATTATGCTAGCAGTAGTAGAAAACTGGATAGAAAAGTAGAAGGCTCTCTCCCCACCCTCCGCTCCCTCCCTGCCAGAGGCAGGTACGGAAAAAGGTTGAAGAAATACCTTGACCCTGGAAAAGTAGCCAAGGAAATTTTACAGGAAAGTGGAGAATATATAAATAGCTCTATATTTAGCTTGCTCACAGAGACACCGAGCAAGCGAACTCCTGCAGAGTTTTCTGAGGTTTTAATCTTAAACTATGAGTGTGTTCTGTACTTTGTCTAGCCTATTTTTAAAAACAGATTTACACTTTGACTGGAAACATCCTCTGAGGGAAGTTGGTTCCAGATATCAACTATTTTACAGGAAAAGAAATTTCCGCAGACTGAGGTCCTAAATGTCTTTACACACTCAAATAGTGTGCAAGATTTCGTCTAACCTTTTCTTGAACTGATCCACAGAGGAACTGTTCACAACTTCCGAAGGTAACCTGTTCCATGTGTCACAGATCTTATACGTAACGTAATTCCCACACACTAGTCCTAAACCGTTTCAAATCCAACTTCCAACCATTGTTGCGAGTTGGGTTATCATTTAAACTAAACATACTTCTAAAATCGACATCGTTGAACCCTCGTAAGAGCTTGAAAACCTCGATCAGTTGACCGCGCAGCCTCCGAGTTTCAAGCGAA
Source organism: Bathynomus jamesi (assembly GCA_023014485.1). Taxonomy (NCBI): domain Eukaryota; kingdom Metazoa; phylum Arthropoda; class Malacostraca; order Isopoda; family Cirolanidae; genus Bathynomus; species Bathynomus jamesi. The sequence continues at coordinate 109,621 of JAJOZX010005810.1, forward strand.
AACAAGTTCAGGGCGCGTAACCGTCGATTGTAGCCCATATGCCTAACGGAAGGGATCAACTTTGTGGCCCTCGCCTGCACTCGCTCCAGCCTCTCAATATCTTTCCTGAGGGTGGGCGACCAGAACTGCACAGCATACTCCAGGTACGGCCGAACAAGGGAATTGTACAGCGAGAGCACAATCTCCTTGTTCCGAAACTGAAATTGCCTCCTGATATAACCCAATAGTTTCTGGGCTTTCTTTTCCATCTCTACACACTGTTTCGTAAACTTAAGGTCGCTGCTAATTAGCACACCCAAGTCCTTTTCTAAATCAGTCACCTCGATATTACTGCCCAACATCGAGTAGTCCGACTTGGGATTGGCGTAGCCAATGTGCAT
>JAJOZX010005810.1:115000-122500 GCA_023014485.1 Bathynomus jamesi
GGATCGTGTATATCCCTAAACATCCATGGAAAACCGCCGAAATGAATGTATATCAACGCTTCGGTGTCATTATTTTTAAAAAGTTCCTCTTCATCTGCCGCCTTATCGTCAAAGTGTTGGTGCAGCATCCATATGCATGAGCTTACTTACCCTTATCCGTAATAATGGTGTTATCGTGCACGGAGCCTCAAAGAATAGACGAAGAATAGAGAGGATAAAATACAGTTCCTGGGAAATATATATATATATTATAATATCCATCTGCTACTGAAAGGGTTAGAGGCGCTACACCATTAAGTTCTACATTCATTTTAGTAATTCGAGTTTTATCAGATGATGTAGTGAAGTCGTGCATAATGGCGTTCAGGAAAGGAAAGGCAGGTAACCTAGGAGGTATTTACGATACACTTTTTAGATATAAGTTCATACTTTGAGATTAAGCTTAATAAGAGCGAAATCAAATGAAAAATTTGGCATCACCTTTTACACCGAATTAAGACCGTAGATGACAAGATGTTCTCGTAGCAGTGCCAAAGGCACGTGCGTCTATAATGGGCATAAATTCGTTTATATATGGGTATCATAGCAGCATTGAAATAAATACCAGAATGCCCATAAGTTAATTCAATCGAGAGAAAACTCCATAAATGATTATAGAGCGCTGAAGTACGGGAAGATAAATTTTAAAGCTGCACACACACACACACACACACACACATACATACATATATATATATATATATATATAGTTAGAGAAATAAATTCTTTTCGGAAAAAACAATAACATTTCAAAAAGAAAACATGCAACATTCTTCGAACTTATTTTCGCACTGTATTCGAACTTATTTCCGCACTGTATGCGTTGAACTGAATAATAAAAACTTTACATATATAAATAATAATAATAATTATAATAATAATAACAATAACAACAATACGGGTAACTGTATACATTCAACTGTAAAATATTAACGAAACGGAAATAACTTTTAAATCCACGAGATTTGAAGAAAATAGTAAAGATATCCTGAAAACAAAATAAAAACCCAAACAGTAAAAAAGAACATCATACAATAAGGAATTGTCTTGGGGAAAAATAACCGTTATTTTTATATATTAACCAAATCGCTTTTAACGGAATTTCTATATATACAAAAGAACTCGGGGTTAAATTTTAGTAAGTTCTTTTTTTTTTTTTTGCGTATAATCATTTTTAATTATGTTAATTCATGCAAGTATATATATATATATATAAAGGAAAAGACAGCTGTAAATGTGAAGTAAAAGAAAAAACTCTGTTTTTACAACCTATTTAGTCATGCTCTAATAATTACCAAGTATCAGTGGATATAAGAAAAAAATGAGAAATTTTTAACCCCCATGTATGAGGGGGGGGGTTACAAATAAAGATACATTCCTCACAAGTGTGTGTGTGTGTGTGTGTGTGTTCCACCGTTTACAACTGTATTCACACCATGTATTACACCCCTTTTTTTTAAAATAAGTGATGCTGTATTTTTATAAGGCTAATAATAAGTGATTTCCCCCCTGACAACAAATGTACACTGGTTAAAAATCACTTACATCAGGTACTGTGAATATGTAATACCTGAAGTGTGGTGAACAAAGATATATTATATATTGCCAATACATTCTTGTCAATATGTCACTGCAGTGGAAAGTCACTGACACTTAGCACCCACTGATACAGAATGGAGTGCCACTGTGTGCGATATATCATCATTTTGGACAGTTTCAGAGAAATGTAAATTAAGTCTCGACTATGAGAACGTTCAAGTTATTATATCAGTTATATATATATATATATGAGAGAGAGAGAGAGAGAGAGAGAGAGAGAGAGAGAGAGAGAGAGAGAGAGAGAGAGAGAGAGAGAGAGAGAGAGAGAGAGAGAGAGATATTTGCGCACGTCAAGTCAGACCTTATTTTAATCCTTTGACGACTGGTATACGTTTCTTTGAACTTAAAAGTGTAAGTTTTATTGTTATTTACAATTAGATACGTTAGTAACTATAGTCACTTACATGAACCATTTTTGGGTTAATTTTCCGACAACTAAATGATACCTACATAAACACGTAGATGTATTTGTAGAAACGTTGCATCATTGTACAATTTATATTATTATTTCCGTTGGGACAAATATGTTCCTTGGTTCTCAAGGGGTTAAAACCTGAAATTTCCTCTATTGAGTGTGAACACGCGTCAACATATTTAATTTACTCATTCAAGAGGATGGTGGACATTTCCAGCACATGCTGTAGGATGATAATAAAAACTTTTCAAGAACGTTGTAACTTTTAAACTATTTTAAGATGACTTTTTGGTTTTTTTTTTTTTGCTTCGTAACTGTATTCTCTTCGTAACTCTTCGTAACTGAATATATTGCTCACCTTTTATTTCCTGCCGGCGTTTCTCAGATTCTTGATTACAATTTTGTCGTGTTTATAATATATTACTAGAATGAGAAGATCGAGGTAGGAAGAAATGTCTTGTATACCACTCGAAAGAGGAGACCTCAAGCTTCGACACAGTAGTTATACGCCTAATAGCCAAAAATTAGGAAAATTTTGAATTTGGATGTACGTAACTTTGGAACACAATATATATATTATATATATATATATATATATGGGCTACGTCGTGGCCAATGTCGTAACACCGCTTCCCGGAGATCAGCGAAGTTAAGCGACATTGGGTCTGGGTAGTAGTTGGATGGGAGACCGTCCTCTGCTCTCAGATTATGTAGCGAACCGTGGTTCGGATCCCACGTAAAGCTGTAGGTCCCCTCCGTCATATGACCTTACATGTTGCGAAGGAGGTTAAACAACCCCAAATATATATATATATATGGGGAAATGAGAGAAAAGAGAAGGGGAAACAGGATTCAGATAAAGTAGTTACATCGTATCCTGATGCGAGTCGTAAAAAGTTACCGGTACGAAGTAGGAGATTGATCTGGGATTCCATTTCCTGAAACACTCCTTCTTGTGAAGGGGCAGTGGGCATCTTTTACCCATCGCGCCGTTCCTTCCATTTTGTTTGGAAGACAGATGTCCAATTCGTGATGGAATTCACTGCGAGGAACCCTCAGATGTAAAAAAAGAGGGGAAAACATCTTTTATGGCGAAACGATCTCGTATTTATTGACAAACGTTTCGGCTATTTTTACTGACCGTTTTCACGATATCTGATCAAACTTTGTTCTAGATTCCTCTCTCTCTCTCTTTATATATATATATATATATATATATATATATATACCTACGATTAATATTAAGTTTCAGAGACACCAAATTTCAGTAATTCACCCATTTCATCTATCGGACCAATCACAGTGAGTCTTTCATTCGGGTTAGGTTACATTAGATTAGGTTATCGTTTTAGGTTGGTTAGTTATTTCCTACGTGACCAATTTTTGTCCAATCAGAGGTACAGAAAAACCGGGTGTTTCCGAAACTCTCTCTCTCTCTCTCTCTCTCTCTCTCTCTCTCTCTCTTTATATATATATATATATATATATATATCAGTTTTAAGATAGAGTAACAAGCTTGACCTTCATCAGAATGAACAATTCGGGCGGAAGCAAAACCAAGGTTAACTAAAGTTATATATATATATCTATATATATATATATATATATATATATATATATATATATATATATATATATATATATATATATATATATATAATATATTAGTTGAACTGGAAAATTATCCGTTATAATATTTTATCTTTCTGTAGAAGTATGGAGCGCGTGTCTTTGAGAATAAATTATGGAAGAGGATCAAATCTTGAAAGCCTTTTTTCAAGGACCAATAAATGACCTTTGAGAATCTTTGATTGAGACCTTCTTCAATTATTTATTATCATCATCATCATCATCATTATTATTATTATTTTCTCTACTTTTCTTCTTTTATATATATATATACAGGGTGTCCATAAAGTCACGCATCATAGGAAAATAAATTTATTTTGTTTATGTATTTATTTTGTTTTATTTATTTGTTCGAAATGATTGCCCACCACTCTCAAAACATGTTCACAAACGAAAAAGCAGGTTTCTTTGAATGTTCCTCGACATATTTGGCCTGATGGAGACATAAATAACTAGACATTGCTTATATATTCCTATGATGCGTGACTTTATGGACACTCACCATAAATAACTACACATTGCTTATATTCCTATGATGCGTCACTTTATGGACACCCTGTATATATATATATATATATATATATATATATATATATATATATTATATATATTCATTACTTTTTTTTTTCAAATGCATCTTAAAGAAAAGAGTTACACAAATGTTGAACTTAAAATTAACAAAAATTTTATTAACCGCAGTTAAAATTGTGCAAAAATTATAACTTAAATGATTTTAACCAGTCCATCGTCTGTAAAAAAGCTTTTTTTTTTTTTCTTTTTTTTTAACATTCCTTCAATTCCTCGTCTTGAATTTTCAGAATTTTTTGAGGTAGTCCCCTTGGTAGTATTTAATTAAAGGAAAAACTTATCTCAATTCAGACGAAGTTGAGAGTAACACTGGTTAATCATAGAATCGAGAATAAACTTTACTACGATGTTAAATGATTTCAACTCTAGTGAAGTTAAATGAACACGCACCGTTTTTTTTTTGTTGTTTTTTTTATCGCTTCCTTTTTGATTCCACCTAGCTGGTTGGTTTCGGATGCTGACAATTTAGTAGGTTTGTCTTTTACACGAAGTAGGTAATTAATTCTATATATATATATATATATATATATATATACCTCATTAACCTCGTTGCAGTTCTGTGCGTTGGTCTCTCTTCACACGAAGGTCAAGCTGGTTGCCCCGCCTCTAGGCCTGGCTTGGTGGAGGAACGAGTTGCTCTCTTGCGCTCTCCACTGCACATAGCCAGGTACACCCGGCTCATCTGGTATCATCCTGAGCCAGGCGTCTAGTCTTCTTTTGAAGACTCTAACTTTGACCCCGTCACTTTCCTGAGGTCCTTTGGAAGCTGGTTAAAAAGTCTTGGTCCCCTGATAACCAAGCTAGTTTCCTTCAGTGTTGAAGAGGTTCCTTGTCGGGCCTTTAATTTGGGAACACTACACATTCTGCCTTTCCTATATTTTCCAGCGTTGTTTGGATGGTAATTGGGTTTAATTTGAGGTTTAGTACCAGTTTTTCGATCATTTTTCATATGTAGATTGTGGTGTACCTCTCTCTTCTTCTTTTCAGGGAGTACAGATTTAGTTTACGTGGTCTTTCCTAGTAGTTGAGTTCTTTACAGCCATCAATTTAGCTGTGAAATGTCTCTGAGTTTCTTCTAGTTTATTAGTTTCTCCTTTTTATATGGGGACGTCAAGACTGAGTAGTGTATATATATATATATATATATACTATATATATATATATATATATATATATATATTAATGTATAATATATTAGGGGTGGTTTATGGTATATGGTGAAAAAGCGAAATGAAAATGCAAGGGAGCGGAACCCTTTATTTTGTGAGGATCATAAGAAAACAGAACAGGCAAAATTTCTTTGTAATCCAACAACATTTAGAGGTTGCCCACAGCTGATATGTATTTTAATTTATAGGGCAATGGACAATTTTAATTCTCAGTTTAAATGATAAATTGCCATCTCCAATATACATCTCCAATAAGTATTCAGAACAAATAATATCGTGTGAGTATATTCACTAATTCATAATTAACGATTAAAGTACATGACACCTCGAGTGTTGGCGTTCATTTTTTCATCAAAGTGGCTTTGGAGGCTGTCGGCAAGACTTTACGATGTTCTTCGACGATTTGAATGCCGCAGCGACCTCGAATGATTGCCGTCGTCCCCACGGCGATGTTTTGGCCGACGATGTAACTGGCTTTCTTTCGGGACTTGTTTCCTCACTTGATGACGCTGACGATGAGGTTTCCATAAAACGGTAGCAGAGATTTCTTCCATTTCCTGCACATGCCTGTCTTTCCGCTTCAATTCCTGAGCAGTTCTTTCTTAAGCCCTTGCGACTTTTTTGGCAATCCTTCTTGTCGACATTTCCAATCCTTTCCTCTCGCGACCCTCCTCCCTTTGAGCAAGCAGGAAGTCCTTGTCCTCCTGAATTTTGATAAGATTTAGGGCATTTTGGTGACCAATGTCGAAAAGGTTTTCAAGCTTGACCTGAACGCAGCCTGGTTGTCCAAATTGGTCTTCGTTTTCCGCGAAATTTCTCTTCTTCAAACCCTGCCATTCGTCATGCAATTTCCGGACGTGCTTCTTGACGTCGTGCGGATGTTTCGTCGTAAACTTCTGTCACCCAGATTTCAATGATGGCTTGTGATGTCGAGGACACACTCTCAGCTAAGATTTCTTCTCTTCATTGTGGAGATGGAAAAGGTACTTCAATACATCACCTCTTGAAGGTAATGCTGACCGGCAATAGTAGACTTGAGACCCCACAAGCAGATTGATTTCTTCGATCTTGTACATGCCGCCATCGTTCACCAGTTATCTGTGAATAAGACAAAACAGTGAAATTGGTAAGTTAATTTAACCCATTCATGGATAAAGTACCTCAGGAAAATGTGTAGAAATAAGCCACCCTCTTTGTAACCCGTAATCTGTGTTCAAAACAATGATTGGCTGATAACCCATGAACACAATATGTATTAAAATTTAATAATTTTGCGAAATCATGCATACATAACCATTTACAGTATATCCAATCCATATATAAATTTAAAATAATCTACGGTACACTACACTATTTCACTCAGACGATGCGAAAAAAGATGATTGCAATACTCTGAAGCAGAAGCGTCCAAAATTTTACGCATAAAAATTAAACCTTGATAACTTTTTGGAAACAAAAATATTGCCGGTAAAACAAGTCATTATATTACAACAAACATTCATAATACCATCCATTACAGTGCTAAGTAAAAAAAACGTTTGAAATATATGAATTATTTAAATAACACTTACCGTTATGAGAACTGTGATGCTTCTGGCCACCATTACGTAAATGCATGAAAGACGTGAGTAATTAAGAGAAAACGATTTAGAATTAAAGAAAATTAATTTGTTGGTATACTGAAGTAAAGAAATATGGATTATCAGAACGCAATTGACAAATGCAATTTCTAATTTTGGGGACGCTGTGTATCAATGGGTTAATAAACACTAGAAGTGACTTAAAAAAGGGCGCATAAATAAATGAGCATATGGGTAAAACTTTGGGGTCTTTGGGCAACCTCTAAATGTTTGATGATTTTCCAAAAAAATCATGTGCTTTATTTGCTCCCGGAACCTCATCATTTGCGGGGTTCCGTGACCCGAAATTCACACTTTCAGTTTTTAAAAGCACCCTAATATATATATATACAGGGTGGGCCGAAAGTCTGGATCCATAGGAAAATATTTATTTTAATACATAAATTACAACAAATGGTAAATACTTAAAATGAATATCAAC
>JAJOZX010005810.1:125000-170000 GCA_023014485.1 Bathynomus jamesi
AGAGAGAGAGAGAGATTATTAGGAGGGGGGGGGGGATCGGTCCTTTTTGTCATTTCTGAAATCGCAATTGCGGGACGGAAGTAAAGAATAAGAAAAGCTTTTGAAACGTAGGAAAATAAACTTGGCTATAGAGAGTTTGAACTGGAAATAAGAATATTAAAGTGAGGAGGGAGGAAGTATAAAGAAAAACCAAAAAAAAAAAAAAAAAAAACCAAGAAAGGAAGTCTTTTCGCTAAACCATTTTATGTCTTAAAAATAGAATTTATGAAACGAATAAAAAAGTGGTCTTGTCTTACGTCGGCGGAAAAAAAAAATGGAACGCCGAAAAGGCAATACTAAAAATATATAAAACCATTATTTGAAAACCACTAAAACCAACTACAAAATGACTTTTCCAGTTATAAAAATTTTAAGTGGGCGTATCTATATATATATATATATATATATATATTCGTGTGTATGTATGTATACAGTATATATATGTGTGTGTGTGTGTGTGTGTGTGTGTGTGTACTGTATATCCAGGTATAATAGAACGGATGTACCATACCACTGAGTTGGTTGGTTCAGCACTAGGAACGTTGATACCGAGTTAAAAGGAAAAGGAAGGAGGAAGAAGAGTAATCAATGTTGTGTGTGTCAACACTGACTTTTGAAAACTGATTAAACACTGGGATAATATTCGTGAAACAAAATTAAAATTAGGTTAAAACCATAAGTAAAATACTGAAATTACACTGATACATCATAAATTTGTCAATGTTGCTTTCGAAATCAGTATTCAAGTTTATGTCAGAGTAACCTCCTTTCATCAATGTCTGAAAACTGTTGATAGCGTCATTTGAAATCAACAATGAAATTAGTAAAGCTTAAACGATGAAACATCGTTGAGCTTCAGCACTGGAAAGTCCTATCAACGTGATTTATATATCAATGTTTATTTGAGGTTTATGTGGTATTTGAATATACACAGGGTAGTCCAAAAGTTATGACCCCATAAAACGGTCAAATATACTAAAATTATTTTACTATCTTTATAGACAATATGATTAAGAAACGCAGACTTCAACCATCAATAATTTCAGAGAGAGAGAGAGAGAGAGAGAGAGAGAGAGAGAGAGAGAGAGAGAGAGAGAGAGAGAGAGAGAGAGAGAGAGAGAGAGAGAGAGAGAGAGAGAGAGAGAGAGTATTCGTGTTCCTGCAAAGGAAACTGGCATCTAAAAAGCTTGCAAACATATTCGTGTGTTTCAATTAACAGCAAGGTAAAATTTGTGCCAAACCCCTCTTGGGGCAAGTCGTTTGTACCGTTTTCCTCCCCTAGTGTAACGCGAAGCCGCGGTGCTCCGATTTCCAATCAAATTGGACGGCGAAAACAAAGAAATACGTCGGCGAATGCCATTCGGAAGGAAGCCTGCAATTGATGGATGAGTTTAACGTTTTCTTTATTCGTTGTTCAGATCGAAATTCACGAAAGAAATACGACATGTTGAAGCTCTTAACATTCTGTAATGGTGTCTCCTATTACTTGAAAGGTTGGCTGTTAACGTGCCACGATTAAAATGCATCGTAGCTGAAAGTGCTCTGCAAAATGAACAAAATGTTTAATATATATGTATAGTTAAGTTTCTATAAAGCCCTTAGAAGAAAATGAGAAATTATTATTATTATTATTATTATTATTATTGATTTTTCCAACAAATATCATGTTCTCATTACGTAATAGGCATAAAATACTCGTACAGTCTCTTTAAAACTCGCTCAATTTAAAGATATTTTACGAATAAAACTCAAAGATATTTTCTGATCGCTTCCTATATTAAATATTCTTCAATTCCATGTTAAATAAGATTCCCATCCGAGCTCAAATTTCTTTCAGATTTGCTCGTCGATTAGCGTCCAAATGCTGTGTTTAGCGTTATCTAGCGATCATTTTTAGGAACAAATTTTACTCACGACATTTGAGAATCTTCGACAACAAAATCAGGCGAAGTTGAAACCTGTTTTGAGCAAACTCGTTAAATTCCCACTGACTTCGTTAAAGCTCTCTGTCGGATCATTTTGTGTATCATAGGCAAATTCATGGACCTGCATACAGTACCTGCCTACGAAGAGCCGACTCTAATTCTCCTTAGAGTTATTAGAAGAAATACAGTATATACAGTTACAGTATACAGTTGGAATTATTTTACAGACCAAAGTTTTACACTAATTATATATATATCGTAACCTTGTAGCAGTTTTGTGCGTTGGTCTCTCTTCACACGAAGGTCAAGCTGGTAGCTCCGCCTCTAGGTCTGGTTTGGTGGAGGAGCGATTTGTTCTCTTGCGTTCTCCATCGCACATACCAGGTACACCCGGCTCATCTGCTATCGTCCTGAGCCAGGTATCTCATATATATATATATATATATAAAAAAAAACAAAACCAGACCAAAGGATTCTCCTTTCTTTGAGATCAGTGTGACAGCCTTTCTAACCCCGAACCAAGAGCCTAAACTGGGAGTGGCTCCTCCGTCTTATATATATATATTATCCTTATACTGGTATTATTTGATATACATTTCTTTTATTATATCAATAATGCATATCCTGAAAGAGCATAAACTGGGAGTGCCTCCCACATATATATATGTATATACTTAATCTTTTGAGAGGTATCACGAGGAATCAATGGGCTATTGAAAGGAAATGATCAACTGTCTCATGATGTCTGGGACTTACTATAAGTTAGTTAGTCATGTTGTAAGTCATTTTATAACATATACTCTCTCTCTCTCTCTCTCTCTCTCTCTCTCTCCTTCTCTCTCTCTCTCTCATATATTATATATATATATATTTATATACAGGGCGTCCCAAAAAAATGTATACACACTTTAAATAATTATAAAGGCAGTGTTTATTAAAATACATTTCATTTTCAAAATGTAATAGAATCTACAGACATTATTTAATTGTTTTGTCAACGCCTGTTTTCAAACTGACGTCCGTTCTGGTCCAGGCACTGCTGATAACGCGAAGCAATGGAATCGCAAACATCACGAAACATTTCGTTTGGTATTGTGTGCATTCTCGTTCAATGGCTGCTCTCAATTCAGCGACTGTTGCAGGTTTTATAGCGTAGACTTTGTCTTTTAAGTATCCCCATAAAAAAAAGTCTAGTGGTGTGAGGTCTGGTGAACGCAGAGGGTATTCTACGAAACCCCTTCGTCCAATCCACATCACATCGTGCCAAGTACCACTCGCAATACTCCACTCTTCGGTCCGGATCATCATCATCTTCATTAATAGCATGGGACTAATCTTGGAATGTAACTTTTCCATTGACAGCGCTTAAAATGCGTTGGACAGACGATTCTGAAATTCCTCACCTCACGACTCGCTTGCCGCAAGATTTTCTTGGACTTTGGTGATACGTTTCCAGTACTCTTCTTGCTTTGTGGGGCTTGTCGATGTCCGTGGTCTTCCGGAAACGCTTCTTGTGGACATTCTGAACAGTTCCATCGGCTTCAAACTTATCTCTAATTCGAGTGATGGTAAGTCGCGTTGGTGGATCTGTTTGAAACTCCCTCCTAAACTGTCTTTGCACTTAACTGCGTTTTACACTTCCAGTAGCATTTTAGAATGAATTTCCTTTGTTCAAAGCTTAGTCTGACTGCCATTATTAATTCTAATGTGTTTAACTTGGAAAGAAAAGAAACATCAATTGAGCTATCAGCTGTTAAAGTGTGTATACATTTTTTGGACGCCCTGTATATATAATGTCAGAGTTTAGTTTAACTTCATAGATTTAATAAAGTTTAAATTATATTCCGGTAACGTGCTAGGTTCTCATCAGAAGCTTAAAATGCTATGTCTCGCTTCCTAACCCCATATATAACCTTTAACCTTTGGTTTGCTTCCGCCCGAATTGTTCATTGTGACGAAAGTCAAGCTTTTCACTCCACCTTAGACCTACAGTTTAACGTGGAATCCGAACCACGCCCCACTAGCGGCCCAGTGTCTAGGCCACCCAGGGTACCCATTTATCTACCAACCACTTTCTTTATTGTGTGGAAGGATGAACAGCTGGGTTTTGCTGCGCGCCGGCTGCCGTCAGCGGGTCTCGATCCCGGGGCCGATGGATTCATAGTTAGCGACGCTAACCACTAAACGACCTAGGCGCATTTTATATATATATATATATATATATATATATATATAATATATATATATATGGATATGATCTTCAAGCAATATGATCTTCAAAATCGGGAGTGCGCGCTCAGGATCACGTGAAGAACAGTATACCTTTTCAAGTACCATAAGAGGAACTAGTAAAAAAAAAACCAGTAGAATGCCTTGCCGACGATCCAGAAATCAACACAGAAATTAAAAACTCAAGTGATATGGAACGGTTTTTCCAAGCGGATGCAAATACAATATATGATACAAATGTTCAGAAAGCAAATATGAAATTCAATATCGAAAAATTTCAACTCAAGGATAAAATGAGGAAGTAATGTGGAAAAAACTCAGAGAATCTTAAAAAATAAATAAATTTTTTTAGGATATTTATATTTATATATCACAATGCCTAAACTAAATACATACTCCGCGTCTGTTCGTGCGGACCAATTACAAACCGGCACGCACGCACAAACGAAGCTGCTCTTATCCATAGTTCGCTGTGTCAGCGAAGATCTAACTATGGATAATATTAACGCCATTCGTGCGTGCGTGCAGGCTCGTGATTGGTCCGCGCGACCAGGCTCTAAGTGTGTACGTAGTTTCACCTACAGTATGTTCATGTACTTACGCAGTGAGACAAAACGTACAAGTACAGTATAACTGTACATCATCTATCACAAAAAAAAAGGAAAAGGATGTCAGCTTCACTGATGTCAACCAATCATATACGAAATCTTATGTATAAACTATGTCTATATTCACCCTTTATATTTTATTATAATTCTATGTATTTTCCTGTTTTTTCAGCCATTTTGTGAAATTATGTACTTAGAATAAACATGATAGGTTTACGAGTCGGAGTCGACAGAAAGTGTTCCGAATTTTGGTTTCCCCACTCCAAAAACTTAATTATGGACATAAAATATGACGTACGCAGTAACTCTTCTTAATTTTAGCTCTCTTTTTTCTTGTGCATTTGCATCATATATACTGTGTGTGTGTGTATATATATATATAAGAGAGAGAGATTTATGGTATCTGTAAATGAAAGCTAATATATTATTAAAAAATTGCATACACTTTTCACGCCAGGGTGTTTCATATGTCTGGAGACATCGGAAATATGTAAAACGAGTAATGTAATTTTATGACAATGTTTTATTTTCAACTTACTATTACAGAAGGCGTTCAAGACACTTCCCTTACTCGTAATTGGCAAAGTCTTTGAACACTTCTGATTGTTTCAGTAGAAACTCCCCGCAATTTCAGTCTTAACGTAGCTTTCAAATCCTCAATTGTTCTTTGTCTACATAGACAACAGATTTCAAATATCCTCATAGGAAAAAGTCAAAGGGTGTAAGGTCCGGAGAGCTGGGAGGCCACTTCACATGCCCACTTCTACCGATCCATTTACTGGGGAACAGATTATCTAAGTAATTGCGAACAGCAGTGCATAATGGGGATGGGCCCCATCCTGTTGGAACTACAAATTCCGTCTTTCGTGAAATGGCATTTCTTCGATTATTAGAACTAAAAATTCCTGAAGCAGTTTGTAAGTAAGTTTCACCATTCCCATTTTCAATGAAGAAGTAGGGTCCGATGTACTGCCCACACCATAACTCGTGAATCATTTTGACAATGACCCTCTTCATACCAATATGGATTTTCATCGCTCCAGTACCTCGAGTTATGGCGGTCGTTCAAGTGAAACTGGGCTTCACCACTAAACATTGTCCATCTTGCGAAATTTATTCTGTTAGACAACCATTCGTAGAACTCAACTCGACGATCCTTATCATCCCCAAGAAGTTCTTGGACAAGCTGCATTTTATAAGAAAGTTATTTCTTTTTAAGATACACCTTTTGTATGAAACACTTACACCAGTTTCGTAGCTCAACTTCCGCAAACACTTTTTTGGGGCGTTTGACCAAATGTTCAATCACAATTTGCGATGTGTCAGCATCAGTTGCGCTTTTCGGACGCCTCCTTTTGGAACGGTCACAAACACTACCAGTTTCTTTAAAACTTTTCGTACGTGGAAATTACTTCAACTTGCCCCTCAGTTGTCAGCAAAAATGCCATGCTCTCAACTTGAGAGTATGGCATTTTTCTCAGTGGGTGTGTGTGTTTGTTGTGTGTGTGTGTGTGTGTGTGTGTGTGTGTGTTTGTGTTTGTGTAGAGTGACAAAATTACCATAATATATTCTGAATGCAAAGAGAAGAGGCAATTTCAAGTTATGCCTTTATAACGTTACGAAAAGACCAAAAAAGTTCTCAAAAAATTTGTGAAGAAAATTTGCACATAAAACTTCAAAGAACTTTCTCTTTTTTTTTTTTTTTTTTGACCTTTTTTTACTGATTTTTACAGAAATATTTTCAAAAGATTTATTTGTTCACTTTTTTGAATATAGGTTAAAATAATATTTTAGCCAATGCGGTTTTTCTTAAATTTTATTTTTTGTTTTATGAACTGATATATATATATATATATATATGCATATATAACTGCAATGACCGCGCAGTATATAAATGAATAGAAACGACATAAGTGTTAAGGAACGTTTCTGCACACGAGGAGGAGAGATAACGAATAATGAAAAATGAGGCGAACCGCCCGGGAATCGAACCCAGGGCCTTCCAATTGCCGGTCGGACGCTCTACCATTATGCTACGGACCTCACTCAATCACAAATCGAAATTCTCCCACATAGGGCAGAAACCAATACCCTGAGAGGGCACCCTCGCAAATCGTGAATATGCGCATATAACTGCAATGACCGCGCAGTATATAAATGAATAGAAACGACATAAGTGTTAAGGAACGTTTCTGCACACGAGGAGGAGAGATAACGAATAATGAAAAATGAGGCGAACCGCCGGGAATCGAACCCAGGGCCTTCCAATTGCCGGTCGGACGCTCTACCATTATGCTACGGACCTCACTCAATCACAAATCGAAATTCTCCCAAAAAAATGTATACACACTTTAACAGCTGATAGCTCAATTGATGTTTCTTTCTTTCCAAGTTAAACACATTAGAATTAATAATGGCAGTCAGACTAAGCTTTGAACAAAGGAAATTCATTCTAAAATGCTACTGGAAGTGTGAAAACGCAGTTGAAAGTGCAAAGACAGTTTAGGAGGGAGTTTCAAACAGATCCACCAACGCGACTTACCATCACTCGAATTAGAGATAAGTTTGAAGCCGATGGAACTGTTCAGAATGTCCACAAGAAGCGTTCCGGAAGACCACGGACATCGACAAGCCCCACAAAGCAAGAAAGAGTACTGGAAACGTATCACCAAAGTCCAAGAGAAAATCTGTGCGGCAAGCGAGTCGTGAGGTAGGAATTTCAGAATCGTCTGTCCAACGCATTTTGAAGCGCTGTCAATGGAAAAGTTACATTCCAAGATTAGTCCATGCTATTAATGAAGATGATGATGATCCGGACCGAAGAGTGGAGTATTGCGAGTGGTACTTGGCACGATGTGGATGTGGATTGGACGAAGGGGTTTCGTAGAATACCCTCCGCGTTCACCAGACCTCACACCACTAGACTTTTTTTATGGGGATACTTAAAAGACAAAGTCTACGCTATAAAACCTGCAACAGTCGCTGAATTGAGAGCAGCCATTGAACGAGAATGCACACAAATACCAAACGAAATGTTTCGTGATGTTTGCGATTCCATTGCTTCGCGTTATCAGCAGTGCCTGGACCAGAACGGACGTCAGTTTGAAAACAGGCGTTGACAAAACAATTAAATAATGTCTGTAGATTCTATTACATTTTGAAAATGAAATGTATTTTAATAAACACTGCCTTTATAATTATTTAAAGTGTGTATACATTTTTTTTTTGGGACGCCCTGTATATATATATATATATATATATATATATATAATATACACACACACGCCGGGTGTGTGTGTGTAAAGTAACGCAAGTGGACATGGACGAGTAATATTTATTACGTGTACTTTGCAACAACAACTCTATATTCGATAGTAAGGTTTATATAAGAGGTGTTGAAAAATGTTTTTACGAGTTAAAAAACAAGTTTAAACTACTTTAAACCAGTTCAAATTGGATTTGTATCTTTACTTGCTTTACTTTATACACACCCTCTATATATATATATACACACGCACACAAATACCCTGGTTTTACTTCCGCTCGAATTGTCCATCATGACGAAGGTCAAGCTTCTTGTTTCACCTTAGACCTACAGCTTAACATGGAATCTGAACCACGATCCATCAGGGGTGGTCAGAAATTACAAAGTCCTCGCCCGGCCTCAATCTCACGACCTCCCGATCAGCAGTCCAGCGTCTTAACCGTAGCCATATACGAGTGTATATATATAATATATTATATATATATATATATATATATAAGGTGTTTGTCTTGGCTTTCTATTCGAGATTTATTTTCTTTTCTTCAGATTTTCTATGAAATTGGTGAAATAGTTCATTTTTTTTTGTTTCTTGTTTGTTTTTTGCTTTCTCACTTTGTGTTGTCGTTTTTTTTTGTTGTTTTTTGTGTAGAAAGCTGGAAAATAATTTGGTGGGGAATTAAATGTATTTATTTATTTATATTTTACGGTTTGTTACTTTTTCCGGTCACACCTTTTTTGTTAATAAATTGAAACCTTTTTCACACTTTCTTTTCTTTTAGTGTTGTTCTCTCTCTCTCTCTCTCTCTCTCTCTCTCTCTCTCTCTCTCGATATATATATATATATATAGTGTATGCAAGTATCTTGTACCAATTTCGTCTTTTCCTATAGTAAGCGTAAGTGTTTTGTTCTGCCATTCCTTTTTGTTGTAACGAGATTTTGTTATTGGGAGTGAACCGAGGCGAATTTTCTCCTCCGTGGTCAATGACACAACTTTCGAAACAGAATCGTAAATTTGGACCTGAAATGGAACGAATGTGTTCAGACGTAATTCGAAGCTGAACTTCAGCTTTAACGAATGATTTTCTTATTATCCTCTAATACACTAACCGACACAAACTAAATCGTATATACTATTTCATCTTTAATTTATTTTAGGGTGTATATATATATATATATATGTGTGTGTGTGTGTGTGTTACAAGGAATCTGTGTAACTAGGGATTTCATAAAATCTCTAAAATGTTTAGGAATTTCAATGTAAGGTCGAGTCGTGATATTTTCATTAAACCTACGGGAAAATTATTGAATTCCCGGTAAGGTCAACTGTACGTCCTTGACGACTTAACCTTACATGAAATCCCTGAACATTTTAGGAATTTCATGAAATCCCTAGTTATACAGATTTCCTGTAACATATATATATATATATATTTTTTTTCTCTGTGGTGATTTTAATTTTCCATTCATGAAATATAAAAGGATACGAAATATATGTATACACCAGGACAAGGGGGGCACATGGGAAGAGCAAGAGCAGGTAAAAATGCTGCTAGCTCTAGCTGATGAATTTATGTTAACACAAGAAATAACAGAAAACAAGAAAAAAACAACTGCCTTGATTTGGTATTCACAACTATAATATCGGACTATTGGTATTCACTAATAATATCGGACTATTTGGTATTTACAACTATAATATCGGATCACAACATTATTGAAATAACAATCAACATAAACGCAACAGGAAAGGAAAGAACACGAACAACAGAAAGAAGCAAATTCGAAATTTTTAATTTTCGCTCCAAAGCTATAAAATGGGAAGGTGTTGCATCCAGCATGGAAGTAATAGATTGGAAAACCATCTTCAAGGCCAAGACAACGGAAGAGATGTTAATGACCTTAGAGGAGAAGACGCTGGAAATTGTGGAAAGACATGTCCCAAAAATACAACAAAGAGGAAAGAGAAGTAGGTTCCAGAGACAAAAGAGGTCATTGTTCCGAAAGAGAAAAAGAGTGACTGCCAAATTAAGCAACTGTAAAGATAACAACATCAGAAAAATATTAAATGATAAACTGTAGAGTATCAATTGCGTCATACAGGAACTAATTGAGAAGCATACAGAAAAAGACGACGACGCTATAGAAGCGATAAAGGTGAATTCAAACTACTTCCATAATTTTGCAAAAAGGAAGTCGAAAAATCACACGACTATCGGACCTTTGAAAAGCGACGACAGTGCTTTATCTGATGATCTAACAGATATATCTGAAATATTAAGAGCTCAGTACGAATCATCTTTCAGTATCCCAAAACTGACAAACTGATATGCGATAGAAACGCATTCTTTGAAGAAGAACTACAAGGGGAAAGTATAACGGACTTCGATTTTACGACAGATGATATTATACAAGCTCTAGGGAAACTAAAAGCACACTCAGCGGCAGGACCGGATAAATGGAATGCCACACTGATCAAAAACTGGAAGAATGCAAGTGCTGAGCCCCTATATTGGATATGGAGACGATCACTAGACACGGGAGAAATACCGGGCATCCCGAAGAGCGCGAGCATAGTCCCAATATATAAAGGAGGAAATCGATCCGAGGCCAAAAACTATAGGCCAGTGTCGCTTACATCTCAACTCACTAAAATATTTGAAAGAATAGTTAGACAGAAAATCTATGACTTTTTGGAAACTCAGAAAAAATGAAATGATAACCAACATGGATTTTGGTCAGGCAGATCATGCCTATCCCAACTAATGGAACACTACAACAACATTATTGATGCACTAGAAAGTAATGAAAACTATTATGTAATATGCACAGACTTTGCCAAAGCGTTCGACAAGTGTGACCATGGAATCATAATATATAAACTGAAATATATGGGAATAACAGGAAAAGTAGGGAAATGGATATATAATTTCCTTAGTGAGCAGCGGCAAGTCGTTACAGTACAAGGAATATCTTCATCAGAATCAGAGGTCCTCAGTTCAGTAACACAGGGAACAGTATTAGCTCCACTACTCTTCATAATCATGCTAACTGACATAGATGAGGACGTTACCAGAGACAGCACAGTAACATCCTTTGCCGATGACACAAAGATCAGTAGAAAAATGAGAAACCCAGAGGATATAGGATCTCTACAAACAGACATGAACAGAATCTACAAGTGAACGGAAGACAACAATATGAAGTTTAACACAGAATTTCAACTGTTACGGTACGGAAAAAGGGAGGACTTAAAATCCATGGAATATTATACCCCAAATGGACAGGAAATTCAAAGAAATTCTAAAGCAAAACATTTAGGGGTTGTAATGACTGATGATGCGAAATTTGAAACACAAAATAAGATAGCAGTAAACAGAGCAAAGGGAGTAACTGGGCAGATACTGAGAACCTTTAAACGAAGGGATAAGAATATAATGATTCCTCTACTGAAAACACTGATCATACCCAAATTGGAATACTGCTCGGTCCTAACATGCCCATATAAAAAAGAAGACAGTAGACAGCCAGAAGGGATTCAGAGAAGCTTCACAACCAAGATCAATGGGTGCAAAAAACTAAATTACTGGGAAAGGCTACGCGAATTAAACCTATATTCACTGGAAAGGAGAAGAGAGAGATACATCATTATATACACTTAGAAAATAATGGAGAAACTAGTCCCTAATCTTACTCTGAACCCTATAACTCCTCCCCAAACAACAGTGGAAAGTAGAAAAGGTAGACTGTATCGTGTTCCCAAATTAAAGGCAAGACAGGGAACATCCTTAACCCTGAAAGAAAATAGTTTTGTTGTGAGAGGACCAAGATTGTTTAATCAGCTGCTCAAGGAACTAAGGAACCTGAGTGGTGTTGCGGTGGACATCTTCAAAAGAAGATTAGACGCCTGGCTCAGAACAATCCCCGATGAGCCGGGTGTACCTGGCTATGTGAGATGGAGAGTACAAGAAACCAACTCACTACTTCTTCAGGCCAACTCGAGAGGAGGGGCAACAAGCTTGATCTTCGTAAAATGAGGAATCATCGCACGGAACATTTGAAAGGTTGAAAGGTATACAGTCATCCCCCGTTTAACGACCGGGTTCCGTTCCGACGACCAGGTCGGTAAACGAAATGGTCGGTAAACGAAAGCCTTGTTTTACGGCTTTGGTGCTTCTTCTTTTTCTTCTTTTCTTTCTTCTTCCTCCAAATGCTGTTGTTCTTCCAACTCTATCAGCGCTTTGTTTGTCAGCTCTCCCTCTTGGTATTCCACTAAGTTTTCCACATCTTCCACATCTACTTCTAAATTGAGGGTATTGGCGAATAACACTATTTTTCTATTAATTTCATCAACATTTTCAAACTTATCGAAGCCTTCGAAATTACCCACAGATCGTTTTATAGGCACTTCTTCCAAATGCCTTTCATACACTTCGCAGTAACATCCTCCCAAGCAGTTGCAATGTTTTTTATACAATGCAAAACATTGTATGATTTCCAAAAATCGGTACGATCGGTCGCGGTCGTATCTGCGGTTGGTCGATAAATGAGTAGGTCGTTAACCGGGGGATGGCTATATATATCTTTAATAATCTATATTTAGAAAAGTAAAGGAAACTTACACGAAGCAGCAAATATATTCGGGTCAATACTTAAATAATGTTTGGAAGAGAAATATTTCCACTATAAACCTTTTCTAACCTTGAGGCTACTTCCACATATCTGTACCGCTAATTTCAATGCACTTGAAACACCTGAGCGCAGCTTCACTCGGATCACTGAATAATGTCTCTGTTGAAATTTCAATATAACGTGTAGTGGTTTTACAGGCTTCTAAATCGGCCACATTTTAGGGCTTTTTTAGATAAACTTTGGATTTCACATAGCGCCACTGAAAAAGAGTCTATTGAGGTCAGGTCAAGTGGCTGTGAAGACTAAGGGTTTGGCTCACGTCTCTCAATCTACTGATAAGGAAAGTGATGATTTAAGAGTTGTCGGACCTTCAGTGCTAAATGAAGTGGAATTCCGTCCTTTTTGAAAGATAATTTCAACCAAGTTTTAAGATTCTAACTGAAGTAAGGCAAACTGCTGCAGCATGTCATGACAATTTTCCCTAATAATAACGTTCGTTGTTTGTCCGTCAGCGTTTTAGGAAAGGAGAGGCCCAGTGATTTTTATTTTGTGGGAAGGAGAGAAAGGGACAGAATAAGTACACCAAATATTAAATTTCGGTGTATCTCGCTCGCGTTCACGATACGCTCTTGGGCTTTCAAGTCTCAGATATGAGAATTGTGCCTGATAACTTTCCCAGACACGTAAAATGTCGTCTCATTGCTAAGCCAGGTATTATTGTTCAAAAGAAATGGATCACACTCAAAAGGAAAGAAAATTCTCCTAGATTTCCACTGCCTGGTATTGAGTCATATCACGTAATTCATGCACTATATCTGGATTTTGTATGGCTTCATTTTAATGTTCTTCTGGAGCATTCGATAAATGGTAGAGTAACTTATGTCCATTTCTAAAGCTGCATGCCTGATGGATTTGTATGACTAACAGAAAACGTTTCCTCGATCAATTGCTGGTTCTCTCCTGTTTGAGCTGACCTCGGACGGACGTCCACTGCATAGTGTGTTCATGGCCGAACCAGTTTTCTAGAAGTTTTTGGTGTGTGTGTGTGTGTGTGTGTGTGTGTGTGTGTGTGTGTGTTACGTATGGTTCTGGTGTCAGGGGCAGACGGACATTCGAATAACTTTGGAGTTCGCGTTGCACGAGTGTCATTCAAACTAACGTATCCATCTAAATGGCCATCCAGCACTGCTGCAAAATTTATTATTGTTTCGACATTTTAAACAAAGCATTCAGAAGTTTTGTGATTCAAAATAATTTTCCACTACTGTTCCTTTGAAAGACTATATTCTCGTTATGCAGTTTCCTGTAGAGATATAAGAAGACAAACTAGACATGGATTTTCAATATGTGTGTGTGTGTGTGTGTGTGTGTGTGTGTGTGTCAGAACTCGACTTCTGATAGTCCGAATGAAAAGGAATTGTATTTTCAAATCTGAAATATACAACATTGCTGTATTATCCTTTGTCCAAAAGCCATTTTATTTATCTAATTATTCCCTTCTCTCCAAATCCACAAACACAATGGACGTTTTCTATTATTCATTCCGTTTCTCAGCCAATTTGCCTCAGCCAAGTGGTTGATTAACACTTCTATACGTCCAGCCTTTGAAGAACGTGCAACTAACTAAATCCTATACCGAGGTAATTAGAGCAAAGCTTTCAATAACAAGATGTTATGTGTGTGTATATATATATATATATATATATATATATATATATATATATATTATAGTCAGTTACAGATATTGCGCACTCATACAGGGATAGTGGATGTAGTTTCCTGAAACAATGGCTTCCATTCAGGATACAAACAAACTTACCTATTTTTCATATAATACAGTTTTACCTAGGCTATAACATACTTTTTCTGGAGTACAATGAGAGTACGTTTGCAATCAAGATCGGCTGTATATATACAGAATGAAAATGAGCACCCTGAACGAAAAGGATTTAACACCAAATAATTTTGTTTTGTTTTGAGAGAAAACCAAAGATTTTGAGAGCTTTTCTTCGTTAAATTCAGAGAAAATGGAAAAAAAAGAAATTTAAAACTTTCATTTTTCAATGTTTCAAGAAATAATGTCTTCCCTGTTATTATCTGAAAGTTTAACCGGGTGATCATAATTTCTTTCACTCTTGCGGTATGCCGATGCATGAAGCTTTTGTGGTCCAGCATCAGTCATACATTTATTAACCCTTTACTGCCTAGGTGGACAAATTTGTAACATGTCAAATACATGCATTCATAACTTAACCAACTTAACCCTACAAAAAATTCAGGCGGTAAAGGGTTAACGAGGTTAAGCAACATTGGATCTTATCAGTAGTTCGATGGGTGGCCACCTTCCGCGTTCGGATAATGTAGCGACCCGTGGTTCGAATTCCACGTAAATCTGCGAGTCCCCTTTGTCATATGACATTCGCCATTACGTCGTCGAAGAAGGTTAAACAAACTCGGCAACAATACTTTATCTTCGCCCCTTGCTCCTTCTGTTGTTTACTCCCGATATAACTTTCCAAGGGATTTCACGTTGTTTGTTTATATTTTACATCATTTCCTCAAGGCACCCCATTTCCACTCCAGACTACACCTTCGTCTTTTCGCCATCTAATTTATCCATTATAGGTTCATTTCTTCTCTTGTATTCTCTTGACAATCAAATAAAGTTTCTCTTTTCGACTTCCACCTTCATGAATGATAGGACACGTTTCCAATAAAAGTTCGAAAACCTTTCGTACCGTACACATACCGGGAAGTCATCCACTCACTCACTCGCTTCCAACTTTGAAAACTTTTAAAATTAATCAAAGTACTTTTACAGAATGTTATAAAACCTAATGATTGATCACATCTTAGAGTAAGTAGAAAATTCTGTATAATATTGGACCATAATGTAGATCAGTAACCCCATCTCTCTCTCTCTCTCTCTATATATATATATATATATATATGTGTTGTGTGTGTGTGTGTGTGTAATATCACTCATGAACACGCATGATTTTGCGTAATACAAAATTATCCCAACTAGGAGTCGAACCTAGCACCTCTTAAGTAGAAGCCGAGGGCATTGACCATGACGCTAAGACAAGGTAAAAGTTAGTACGACATGCGTATTCAGGAACACTGAGGATGTCATTAGACGAAAGCGCTTGAGCAGCATTCCATGTTTTCTTTTTCCTTCGTGGTTATTTTCATTATATATATATATATATATATATATATATATATATATATATATATATATAGAGAGAGAGAGAGAGAGAGAGAGAGAGAGAGAGAGAGAGAGAGAGAGAGAGAGAGAGAGACCCACTTTCGTTTAATGAAAAACTGTTACATTATTCAAGAAATGAACAACAAATTTAAGGAGAGAAGAAAGAAAGCAAAAAGACATCTTTTTTGGAGTTGAACTTTTCCTTTTAAAAAAAAAAAAAAAAATTATTTTGCGACATTATTTCTCCTTCGTTTTGGATTTGTTAAATAAGTTTGAAGTTTTGCAAAATCAAATACAACAAGTATGATCAAATGAGTTAACGCAAACCAACCCAACCTCGCGTGAAATTGAGTCAAGAGTCCCCCCCACCCCCCCACCCACACACAAACACACTACATTGACACAGTAACCTCCCTTCGAAAACTGTAAACACTTCATAGAAATACGGTAATCAGAAACCATTCTCGAATACATGCATACATACGCTTTTATGCAAACGAACGATCCCTGCGCATCCTCTTGCTTGTCTCGTAACCAACGCAGCTGTCAAACTTTCTTCGAACAATTTGGCTTCAATGCTATAACCGAGAATTAATATTATTCGGATGAATTTATTATTATTATAATTCGCGTCGGAAACTGAAGAAGAATTTGGTCACATTGATGATAATCTGCTCAGAGTGAAATGGCAATCGATCACCGGGACAGGAAGGTCACATTTCCAATATAATCGGACGGGAAAGGCCTGGGTTTAATCATTACACGGAATCCCTCCTTTTCCTTTGTAATGTTTAATCAGAGGATTATTATCAATTATTAAAAGTAAATACGAGGAATATAGCGAATTATTTTTCCATCAAACGCTCATTAAACATCTAATCCCTGTATTTAAATAAATGCCTTTGCCTTCAATTATATTAGTGGTACTCACTGGGCGGCTCGCGAGCCAAATATATCTATATAGCGCATTTGGCTCGCGAGCCGCGCGCAATGAGTACCACTGAATTATACTGTTATTTGCTTTATTTCTTTCTTAACAAGATGCCCATCTGCTGCTTCGATTAATTAATCACTACCTTCAAGCAATTAAGATCCGATATCAAATATTATCCTCGTTCTTTCGAGTAAAATGAGAGTAGGATACGATTATGAATGTCGCATTTCGTGTATACGCAGTCCTAATTACGTCGTCTGCGAGTTAATGTCATTCTTTTATATTTGTGCGGACTTAAAGAAGCAAAGAAAGGCGGAAAGCGCATGACGGAGTCTTTAATAGGAATAAAATGTCATGTTGAAGGTCGCGTTAATGCAGTCGTTTTAAGGTCAGTTTTGCTTTAAATACGTCTGTTTGACAAACATGATGTCATAATTCTATCAGGTTTTGTTGTTGGTTATATATATACTGTATTTTGTAAGCGTGCAAATTATGTCATACACAACGCTCTCTCTCTCTCTCTCTCTCTCTCTCTCTCTCACACACACACACGTTTGCATCTTCGCTTAAGCGAGTACCGGCTTTTGTAATTCCATATGTTAGCAAAAAAGAACTGACCTAACTTGACGTAATTTAACCTCAGTGGATCGGATGCCAATAAATTCTCGAAGGGTTTTTTTATGAAGGAGTGTACATCCTAAGTTAACGTATCCTGACTTAATATGACATAACCTAACCTAACCTAATCAGTACTAACGTATCTTTTATATAGGCTTTTTTTTATAGATTTTCATTTATTTTTTTTTAAATGTTCTGAGGTACCAAAAATTTTACCACGTACAAATTACCTCTGTAAATCTGTTATCACAGACTCGACCTCACTTATGTCCAGTTGCATACAAAGAGACACGCAAACAATATGTATATGGATATATGGAATTTCATGCATGATCGCGCGTGCTTTGCATAATGCAAAATAAGCCCACCAGGATTCAAACTTCGAACCTCTTAAGTAGAAGGACAGGTCACTACCACTACGCTCCGATAAGGAAAAAGTTAACATAGTCTGGTGTATATTTCAACACCGACGGAACACATGCTGCCATTGTTTTGAGTGCAGGGGGCTAGCAACTAAAACACCTCTGGTTGCGAAAGCATTTTGTTCCCTCGGGTGTTGAAATATGCACCAGGTTGTGTTAGCTTTTGCCTTGCTGTAACTCAGTGTTAGTGGTTTAGCCTTCCACTCAAGAGGTCCCGGGTTAGAAACCTGGTGAAGGGCCATTAATTGTATTATACAAGTCGTGCTTGAGCATGCGTGAAATTCCAGATATAATATATATATATATAATATATATATATATATATATATATATATAGAGAGAGAGAGAGAGAGAGAGAGAGAGAGAGAGAGAGAGAGAGAACATTATAGTCATAAATTTTCAAAATCAAACCTGGATTACACATTTTTAGGGTTTTTATAAATATTTTCTAGGTTTGGATTGATTTTATTTCTCTCTCTCTCTCTCTCTTACTTCTTCCTTCATTCGTAGGAAAATGATTAAAAAAACGTTATTAAAAATTCTCTCGCATTCTTTTGGTGTTTTTTTTTTTTTTTTTTTTTGACACTCCCAAATTCGCGGTCCGTTTTAGTCCTTTTTTGGGTCTCACGCCGAGATGAATGAACTTAAGAAGCGCAACCACGTTTTGGGGGTCCGCAAAAAGGACAATCAGTTCAGTGGTGATAATAAATACCATTATGACATCATTATTTATTATATAATTTGTTACGTAATAATTATATAATTCGTTTTATAATTGCGACTCTCTAGAAATTGATGCTCGTTAAAGAAGTTTGATGTAAATGATGAGCGAAGATGGTCATATTTAGGAATGGATTAGTTTTAGTCATATATATTTTATTATTAATAATTAATAATTAATAATGATAATAATAATAATAATAATAAGGGTTCTGCGGAGCGTGTTATGAGATAACAAGTTAAGATTAGTTAGAGATTAGTTGCAAAAGTTTTAATGCACAATCTTTGGTTTGTTGTAGTGGCAATATGCTTAGATTTTCTCTCTCTATCTCTCTCTCTCTATCTCTCTCTCTCTTTCTCTCTATCTTTCGCTCTCTCTATCTATCTCTCTCTTGCTCTCTCTCTCTCACACACACACACACACACACACACACACACATACACACACAAACTTCCCAAATAAAAAATTATTAAAGAAAAATAGCTGTTAATGGTTTGACTTAATATTGGCAAGCACGAATTTTAGCATAATACATTAATATTAATGAAACGACCTTATCAGGATCTCGTGTTAGAAAATAAAGTAATGTAGTAGTAGGCGTATCAGCATAATCTAGATAGAAAGATTCATTGTTTGGTAACTATAGCTTACAGTAAGTTAATGTTCAAATTTCGTTCAATACGAGGCAAATTCTGTTTCAGTTTTATACTTCACAAAATTATAAATCTTGCGCACCGAATTTAAGCAGAAAAAATCATTCAGATTTTCCTTTTCGGCCAAAAAATGATTGTGTGAAATTTTAAAGTAAAAAATTCTCTTTTATTATCGTAACTGTATACATTACGAACTCATAAATATTTCTTTCGTTAAGAAACTTGGGATAAATGAGTTTCTCCACAGCCATATTTAAGTTAAACCCATAATGGAGTAGATATACATATGACGTCACAACTTTAAGGAAATGAGCGTTTCTGATTGGCCGATGAATTCCATATTCATGAAGTCATTATTTCAATGAGTAAATTGATGAATGATGTCATCTTTAATATGCCTTATTTTAAGGGTATACGGGTCTCTCTCTCTCTCTCTCTCTCTCTCTCTCTCTCTCTCTCTCTCTCTCTCATTTTAACCTACGTGCAGTTATAAATCTAGAACAGTTTAACAAGAAAACGTCACGAATAAGGTCCTGTAAAATGTTGTTTAGACGATAGCAGCGCCCACTCCTACGCATAAACAAATGTTCATTTAAAGTAAAAGATATTACGTGTAAACAAGTTATATTTACATTTCATTTCTGTTTGCAGGTAATGAAACTTATTTCCTGCTGTTGAGACTTCATCACTTCAAGGCGAAGGTCAGGTGATTTATAAATAAAATATTACGCCAGCTATCTTAGGTTACTCACTATAGTGACTCTGCATGCAGTACTTTGTATCCAGGAGGACCTTTTCAAGCAAATGCTTAGCATCCAAAGACTTAAATCATGGATAACCGGTTACGTAATCATTCTATCAACATCGGATGAAGATAAAATTGTAATATTATGCGTATGAAGGAAAAATGCTTTACGTCTGTCTGTTTCAAGTTTCTCTGTCTCTACACCTGGTTGTTAATTTGAATATTAATTGATTAGTAAAAATAAATAAATAAAACAAAATAGTAAAAAGAAATAAAGCCAAAATGACCATTTAAAAACTCTTTGTCTTTCATAATAATAATAATAATAATAATAATTTATTTTAAAATATATAAATTAAAATAATTAAAATAAATTTCAATAAAATTCTTACAATAATTAACCCCCAATTTATGCGTAACGGGGAATGACATACGAAAATATTTGGCATCCTCTTTACTCAAATATTTAAGTTTCAAACTCGCGAGTTTAGCGATTGCTACATTTCTTTTCAAATATATTTAGGGAATAAGTTTAACTTATCAGTGTAGCTAAAATAGGTTTACATCACAGACAAATTGTGATAAACATTCGGACGTAATATCATTTCAGATATTGAAGTAAAATAATTATTCGATCCCAGTTCGGAAGATGCGTTCGGGAAGATTAAATCAGGGTTTATTTGTTTATTTAGACCAGAGGATGTGGCCTGTAGTCTTAAATTAAATTTATTACGAAGCAAAAATCTTTACTTTACTTGTTACTTGTCCATTTTTCCAACTATATATATATATTTAACTGCAATGACCACGCAGTATATAAATGAATAGAAACGACATAATATTAAGGAACGTTTCTGCACACGCGGAAGAGAAATAACGAATAAATGAAAAATGAGGCGAACCGCCCGGGAATCGAACCCAAGGCCTTCCAATTGCCGGTTGGATGCTCTACCATTACACCACGGACCTCAATCATTCACAAATCGAAATTCTCCTACATAGGGCAGAAACCAATGCCCTGAGAGGGCACCCTCGCAAATCGTGAATATGTGCATTTAACTGCAATGACCACGCAGTATATAAATGAATAGAAACGACATAATATTAAGGAACGTTTCTGCACACGCGGAAGAGAAATAACGAATAAATGAAAAATGAGGCGAACCGCCCGGGAATCGAACCCAAGGCCTTCCAATTGCCGGTTGGATGCGCTACCATTACACCACGGACCTCAATCATTCACAAATCGAAATTCTCCTACATAGGGCAGAAACCAATGCCCTGAGAGGGCACCCTCGCAAATCGTGAATATGTGCATTTAACTGCAATGACCACGCAGTATATAAATGAATAGAAACGACATAATATTAAGGAACGTTTCTGCACACGCGGAAGAGAAATAACGAATAAATGAAAAATGAGGCGAACCGCCGGGAATCGAACCCAAGGCCTTCCAATTGCCGGTTGGATGCGCTAGCTACCATTACACCACGGACCTCAATCATTCACAAATCGAAATTCTCCTACATAGGGCAGAAACCAATGCCCTGAGAGGGCACCCTCGCAAATCGTGAATATGTGCATTTAACTGCAATGACCACGCAGTATATAAATGAATAGAAACGACATAATATTAAGGAACGTTTCTGCACACGCGGAAGAGAAATAACGAATAAATGAAAAATGAGGCGAACCGCCCGGGAATCGAACCCAAGGCCTTCCAATTGCCGGTTGAATGCGCTACCATTACACCACGGACCTCAATCATTCACAAATCGAAATTCTCCTACATAGGGCAGAAACCTTCGCCTCATTTTTCATTTATTCGTTATCTCTCCTCCTCGTGTGCAGAGACGTTCCTTAATACCTATGTCGTTTCTATTCATTTATATACTGCGTGGTCATTGCAGTTATATATATATATATATATATATATCAGTGGCGACTGGCGTATAGGAGCGATGGAGCGGTCGCTCCCCCTTGCTTGAAACGATAAATATTAATTTAACAGATAAAAAATATATTAATTTTAAGATATTAAAATAAATATTCTTGAAATATATTTTAAAAATTCATGTGGCATATCATGATTCATGAGGCATTTTGAGTAAGCCTTCATACAGTACATAATATTCTAAACTTATAGCATAGCTTCAAATAGCGTACCGCTGTTTGAATACAAAATAATATTGCAGCCGAATGGAGCGATAGATTTTTCGCTCAAGTAAATATAAATTATATTTTACTGTTGTAATGAAAATATAAGTACAATCGCGAATTTTTTTTATAATAACTTTATTTTTACTAATAGTTACTTCAGTAATAATGATATAAGCCATTTATATGTATTTTATTAAAATTATTACTTATTTGTAATTAACTAGAATTGTACGTCTGGCATAGCCGCATATGTTAATACAAGTACAGTACTCTTGTGAGCGGCAGTTGGATTCGCACTAGCCTATTGTGAGTCCGTGTTGTCGTACAGTGGTACATTATTATAGTCAAATTTATTATAGTCAAATTTATTCAACAATTATTTTTATATTTTATTAAAATATTTTTTAATACAAATTTATGGCTTCTTTTGACATATAAGTACCGTACGGAAGCACCATGTGATTGTTTATGTACTACAATTCTAAAAATTATAAATTTTATGAAATCGCACCCCCATACATTTATACCACGAGTCGCCACTGATATATATATACATATGAAAATTATTTCACGAAAGTGACACGTGAAAAATATTTATGATGAATAAAACCACGAAGGGAAAAGGATGTCATTAGACGAAAGCGCTTGAGTACCATTTTGTGTTTGTTTTCCCTTCGTGGTTTTATTCATTATATATATATATATATATATATATATATATATATAAAACCTTGGTTTGCTTCCGCCCGAATTGTTTATGCTGACGAAGGTCAAGTTTGTCACTCTACCTTAGTGGATAGTGTTATGGGACTTATATCCTGCCAATAAAATTTATCATTAGCATTGTCATATATATATATATATATATATATATATATATATATATATATATTTCAACTACATTAAAACTATTTGAAATTTTAGCTTTGTATGTTTCCTTTCGGATTTTCGAAATTGCCATTTCCTCAAATGCTTCAAAGTTTGAAAACATTGAATTTGGTGAGACAGATTATACAGCCGGATATAATAGTTCATGAGTCATTTACGTTCATATATATATATATATATATATATATATATATATATATATATAGATTATAATAACTAAAAATTATCCTAAATTGCGAGTCATAAAGTGGTCGTTTTTACGAATGGAACTTCCTGTCATTAAATTCTTTAGTCCTGAACTCATTTTGAGCACAAAACTTCTCCTTTCACATTTTTTAAATCTCGTTTGATTTCCTTTTGTAATTTCAAAACTTACTTTCAGCTAATATAATACAGTGGACAGACCAGGACAGTGTCTCATTTCGAACTCATTGTATAATGCCATAGTCGGGGCACTTCTGTATAATGTCTTTTAATGGGCTTTAAAATTGTAACTTCGTATTTTAACAGAGGCGACCATGTTACTCGTAGTTACAAATGCTATACATCCGCGCATGGGTGGTGGTGATGGTGGTGGTTGGTGGTGGTGGTGATGGTGGTGGTGGTGGTGGTGGTGGTGGTTGGTGAAATTCTCGATGGTTTGTGTGCGCAGTTTACCCCCTCAATTCATTAGCGGCATATCTTCACTAAATCCTTCCATTAAGGTTAGTTACAGGGGACTATTCCACGACGATTTAATTTAGATAATGACAGAGACTGATTCAGTTCTTGTCTTATGGAAATCGGGGATCAGACACCAACGCTTATGACTCCACGTTCTAACAACTGATATTAATGGTACAATTACGCTGATAACTGTAAAGAGGTCTCGGTTTGAACGGCGATTTCGTGAGATTAATTAAGCGTTTATATTTTATACTTAGATCCAGTAAAGATAAATAGAGACGTGGAGCTGGGCATGAAAATTAGTAAATGTGGAGATGGAGACAAATAGACGCGTAAGGAGAAAAAAATTAGAATAACAAATAGAGACGTAGGGAGAAAAAAATGGGTGCTACTGTAGTATGCGGTCTACCTACGATTGGTTAGGTTTAATCATGATATTTTCGTTAAAACTAACGAAAATATCATGACTAAACCTAACCAATCGTCAAGGGCGATTGACAATGGGATGTAAACAAACAATTAGTAAACAAGATAAGAAGCTACAATTAAAAGGTAGACCGCCGAATCGTAGGTAGACCGCATACTACAGTAGCACCAAAAAATGTATAGTAATGGACTGAAAAGTGTACAAAATTAACTGAAGAAATACTGAAAACCAAAGATCGTTTTTATATACTTCGTTTAAGAAGTTGTCAAAATTATTAAAGTTTTATACTGAAAGAAATATTTTAGTAAATTCTTAATTAAAATTGGTGTGTCTTTTACCTGGTTTTGTCACGAAGAAGTATATTGTTTTATCTGCTGTACCCTTTTGTCGTGACTTTACTAGCAAGTTATATGGCGCACCTTTCTCACGATATCTCTGAATTTCATCACGAAGTTTATTGGTTTTATTCCGTATAGTGACACGTCACTACAGAGACGTATCATCACTGTAAGAAAGGTCCTATTCAAAATCCTAAGTGATAGAGTTACTGTGATAGAGTTACTTTTGTCCTTCTAAAATATGTTTGGATTTTATCTCGCGTTAAAATTTTCCGTCGCGATCTAACCCCTTAGGAATGTTCCTTCCCCCCGCTCTCCACCATTTTCCTCCCCCCTACCCTTTTTTTTAAAGGATTTTTAAAGGATCTTTACAGAATTATCGTAACTCATCATGTAATTAACCAACAAGAGGAAAATTAAAGAACTCGTAGCGTTTCTTGATTTCATGATAAATGAAGCAAATTTACTTCATTTACGAAATTGTTCCCAATATCAGATTCCACATTCGTATATCTTCAGTTACCCACCCGTGGCTCAGTGAATAACAGCGTCTCCCTATAAACGAAGCGAAGACATTGAAGTCGCGGGGGAGTTCGATTCCCGATGGTGCTAGCAAATGATATTCCAGGAGTTAGCCCAATAATGATTATTATTATTATTATTATTATTATTAAAATAAGTGAACTAAAATTAAATTAAACATCATTAGTGAAAAGTCCTTAGCTCTTAAAGTATCGTATATGTAATAGAGAATGTTAAGATGTGAGGCTTATCTGTACGGATTAAGTCCTCAATTCCCATTTTCATAATAGGCGTATATAATTCTTTCCGATATATCTACAGATCTACAGAAGCTAAGGCTAACAAAGACCCTAAGATCCACTCTAAGGTTAGCCCGAGAGAAAGGAAAGAGTAGGGGGTTAAGAGAAAAGAAGAGAATAAGGGGTTAAGTAAGGAGGAACACCTATCACTCGTGGGTTAACATTCATTCAGTAAAAGAGAAAAAAGACTCACCATCATCATCCGCCGGCCACTGCCGACAAGTCAGAAAAATAGTCGGAGAAAATAGGAGAGAAAATAGGAGAGGAGTGAAAGATGAAAAGAAGTAAAATAAGAACGCTTACAAACCATGCAAACACAGCCTTAACTCACTGTCATACCATGCAAACTACAAACATGCAAGAAAAGAGAGTTCCAGACATGCAAAGTAAGGAGAGGATAAGAAAAAAAAGTAGGTAAAGTTAAACAAAAAGTGGGTTAGTTTACGCTACGAGCTACATCTACGTTCGTGTTAGTCTAATTTTTTTTTTTTTTTTTAATAATTTTATTGCTGGCATCACACGCTGGCATTTATCGTCAACAGACTCATCCTCGACCACCACCCCCAGAGCTCCTGTTACTGTTTTTTTTAAATTTTAAACAACGTTAATATTTTTAAAATGTCTGTCAAGACGGTTCTTAAACACATTAACGCTGGTAGAGTTCACGACGGGCGCGGGAAGATTATTCCATTTATCAATTACTTTAAACGTAAAGAAGTTTTTAGCGATATTAGTAATGAAACGTCTGCACGCAACTTAAATCCGTTATTACGAGTATTACTATTATCGAAAGTGAACAATTTGTCAAAATTTATGTTATCGAGTGAATACAGGTCTAACTCTTTAATCCTATCTTCATAAGGCTTGTTGCGCAATGACGGAATTAGTTTCGTGGCACGACGCTGAACTCTTTCTAACCTATCAATATTCTCACGCAAGTACGGGCACCAAAACTGAACGGCATATTCTAAATGAGGCCTGACTAGGGACTTGTAAAGGGACAATATAATATCCTTCGATTTAAATTCGAAATTACGCGCTATGAAGCCTAACATCCTATTAGCTTTTGCGCAAGACTCCAGGCACTGGTTCCTAACCTTTAAATCCTTAGATACGCGTACGCCTAAATCTACTTCCTCGTCAACGCTCGCCAACTCCCTATCATCCATCGTGTACGTTTAATTATTGTTACGAGAACCTACATGCAAAACTTTACATTTGTCTACGTTAAATTGCATCTGCCACTTATCCGTCCACTCCATAATCCTATTTACATCGTCTTGGAGCCTATTTCTATCGTCCTCGTTAACAACCTTACCGCCTATTTTAGTATCGTCCGCGAATTTTGACACGTTACTAGTCAATCCTACATCTATGTCGTTAATGTAAATTACGAATAGCAATGGGCCTAACACTGAACCCTGTGGGACACCGCTACCTACATCCAACCACCA
This sequence comes from Bathynomus jamesi, assembly GCA_023014485.1. Lineage (NCBI taxonomy): Eukaryota > Metazoa > Arthropoda > Malacostraca > Isopoda > Cirolanidae > Bathynomus > Bathynomus jamesi. The sequence goes on from JAJOZX010005810.1 coordinate 151,755, forward strand.
CGATTCACTACCATTAACTACCACCCTCTGCCTCCTAGCACGAAGCCATTCTTCTAACCAGTTAGCTACCTGACCGCATATATACCGTGCGCTTTGACCTTCGCAATTAATCTCCTATGCGGAACTGTATCGAACGCCTTTTTAAAATCTAAATAAATAACGTCAGCCGCTCTATGCCTATCGTATTCGCGCACTATTTCGTTATAAAATTCTAACAAATTAGTCAAACAAGACCTATGGCGTCGAAACCCATGCTGACTACTATTAATCAAATCTCTACTTTCTAAGTGATCGATGATACGATCCCTAACTACGGATTCCAAAAGTTTACCGACAATTGACGTTAAGCTAATGGGCCTATAATTGCTAGCTACTGCGCGGTCGCCTTTTTTAAAAATAGGCGTGACGTTAGCTAATTTGAAGTCTTCAGGAATAATCCCCGTTTCGAGTGACTGATTAAAAATCTTCGTTAAGGGGCCTACGATAACGTCTTTCAAATCTTTCAAATGTCTGGGATAAAAAGCGTCAGGGCCTGGAGCCTTGCTAACTTTTAGCCTATCGATATAATGCGCAATCTCACCCTCGTAAACAGTTATTTCATCCAAAATAGTCTCGCTACTAAATGGAACGATATCGTTCACGTCGAGGACATTATTTACATCTTCTACGGTAAAAACTGTCGCAAAAAAGTTATTGAAAATACCCGCCATCGCCTGAGTGTCAGAAGCCAAAGCGCCATTAACATCCACTAGAGGGCCTATGTTATCTTTTATCGGCTTACGATTATTAACGTATTCAAAAAACTTTTTTGGATTATGTTTACTATCCGCAGCTATAAGTATCTCTAAATTACGCTTAGCATTCCTGACTGATCTTTTAACCTAACGTCTAAGTTCGATATATCTATTAAAGTTAGCTGCCGTGCCATTGCGCTTATTAAGTCTATACGCTCTATTACGCTCGTTTATGAACTCGCCTATTTCCCTAGTCCACCACTTGGGCCTACCATGATTTCTAGCGCGCTTGGGCCTACGAGGAATAAACTCCCTTTCAATATTCCTAAAACTTTCTTTAAACGCCACCCAATGCAAATTTGTGTCATTACCCATAAATAAGTTATCCCAGTCCACTACTCTCATCCTATCCGCAAAACTATCAAAATTAGCCCTACGAAAATCAGGGACTTCTATTACGTTACTATCCTTGGTGTTTTCTATCAATAACTTAAACCTAAGAATTTGATGATCACTACATCCTAAACTCTCGCCTACTTCTAAACTATCGACTATATTTTCGCCGTTCGTCATCACCAATTCTAAAATATTGTCACCGCGCGTTGGTTCGGTAACTATCTGTCGTAAAAAATTATCCTCCATGAACTCAATCAATCGGTGCTACTGTAGTATGCGGTTTACGTACGATTCGGCGGTCTACCTTTTAATTATAGCTTCTTATCTTGTTTACTAATTGTTTGTTTACATCCCATTGTCAATCGCCCTTGACGATTGGTTAGGTTTAGTCATGATATTTTCGTTAGTTTTAACGAAAATATCATGACTAAACCTAACCAATCGTCGGTAGACCGCATACTACTGTAGCACCCAATCAATCTCAAACCCTCCTCATTACCAGTAAAAGTCTCATAATTAACATTAGGGCAGTTAAAGTCTCCGACAATTATACTATTCCGATTGTCAATATAGTTACCAAGAAGTGAGTAAAATCTAGTATCTGTATCGAGGCGTTGAACGGGATCTATAAACAACAACAAAATTAAAACTAATACTACGCGCCCTAACTTCAACACATATCGCATTAATTGCTGCCGGAAAATCTAACTTAACCTCGATAGACCTAAGGGAATTACGAATGTACAGCAAAACGCCGCCACCAAACCTATGTAACCTATCATTAGTAAAGAGTTTAAAACCCGGTATATCAAGTTCCCCCAACGAGTCCCGAGTCACGGTATTTAACCAAGTTTTCAGTGATAACAACTATATCGTAGTTGCCGGAATAAATTATCGCCTTAAATTCATTTAATTTATTTCTAATACTACGCGCGTTACAGTAAGAGACGTTTAAGTTATTTTTTACCACGGGCCCGCGTTTTAAACTATTTTTCACGTCGGGCCCGCGTTCCCCGGACCCACAACGTTTAAAGAAGGCTTCGACCTATACAGCTTTCGCACGTTTTCGTCTATTAACCTACCTAGCCTAGCATTACCTATTTCATTAAAATGCACCCCATCTTTTATAAAAAGGCTAGGATCACTGAATTCGGACCACAGCTTTACGTAGGGTACATTTTCCTTAGCACAAATCTCTTCTAATTTATTATTCAAAAATATTGTTTTTGACGTAATCCTAAGACCCAACCCGTGCCTAGGGGTAATACCTAGAACTAAAGACCTATCTGACCTCGCCTTCAGGGACCTAATTAACCCCTATATCTCTCCAAAAGGTCAGGCACTCTCGTATCAGGCCTATACGAGTCGTTGCCTCCTACCATCGTCACCAACATCGAGTGACGGGAGGCAACGTCAATCCTATCCACTTCGTCTCTAACTCTGTCAACCCTGGCCCCTGGGAGACAAACCCTCCTCCTCTTGGTTGGATGCCGTTCAACGAATTCTTTGTCCATGTGGCGCACTAAAGAATCCCCAATTAAAATAGTTTCCCCCTCAGTCACGTCCCTTTCCAAATGGGCGAAAGGGTTCGAAACCTCGATAGGGGGGGGAAGATTCCTATCACCTTACGTACGCGGCCTAGCTCCACCCTTAACTTCTCTAAATCCCTCCCCATCTACTACTCTCGGACTAACCTTAACCCCTTCCTCAACTCTATCCAACCTTCCCGACAAGCTACCGAAACTAAAAACTAGGTTACGCACCTCACCCTTCAAATTACTAACGTCTTCAACGTTAGTATTGGTTCGGCTTCCGTCAACCGTAGCCCTACCCCTGCCCTCATCAAGCGTTGCAAGTCTTTCCGCTACCTCACGCACACTGCGTTTTATGTCAACTATTTCCTCCATTAACTCGCAAAAGAAACAAACTGATCTCTCGGTAATCGCCATAGGACCGCCGTTATAATCTTTAAATTCCGAATACCACCTGTTTACCCTACACCTAACACACGACGCTTTCTGCGATGGCATCGCGCAGTTAAAAATTAGTTTAAACCGTCACAAGTTTAAGTTAAATTAAGCCGGCACGCTATGAAAACTTCTAAATCGCTAAAAACAACTAATATTCAATTACTTAACTATAACAACGTGAATATAAACGCAAGTATATAAAATTCAAAATTTTACAAAAGTAAAATTCTCAGCAATATGCAAAAGTAGATGCAATATCAGAGAGCTCAGGAAATGCGTCCGGTCAGTACAGAGTCTAGCTGACAAAATCCTATAATTGATAATGTTTTATTTATTTGTGAATTGAAGATTACAATTATACAATGTTTGTTGTTACGATAATTTTAACATAAAGTAAATATTATACAATTTGTTATGTTACAATAATATAAGTAATGGAATAATAACGTCAAATGGACTACTTATTTTATGTAATTTTTGCCTTTAATCTTTATGCTTTACTGAGCCTCTCTCTCATGAGGGATAAATATATGATATATGTTGCGTTTAAATTAGGAGTAATACTCAAACGTATGGAATTACAGCATATATTCATTTTAAGTTAATACCGACACTTGTTATTTTAGATATGATATCAATACAGTACAAAGAATTGATAGTTAAAGAAGAGAAATGAACGAGTACTGCACATTTAAGCCTGGATTTTTATTAGTGTTCCATATATCAGCATTTAAATCATTCTTTGGGATTTCAGTCCAATGAAAATGGGTAATTTCTGAGATGAAGACAATCTAAAACGAAAAATAACACGCTTTGATCTATTTCTCATCTGATACGAGTGAATTTCTTGATGGGTTACAAAATATTTAGTTATTCATTGTAAGTTAATAATTTTGTTCTTACGTTTGTAGCTCTAAATAAAATGTGTCAGTGTGATTACATTTTTTATCTTTAATGGTTTTAGCGCTTTAAAGAATGCTACATTTGATCGATCATGGAAATCAGCATCGGATAATAACCTTATTGTTTATTTTTGGATGAAAAAGATACTGTTTGAAGCTTTGTTAGCGGAATTCCCCCATGAAGTTTGGCGAATGTATGAAAGCTGAAAGCTGCAGGCGAATAGATTCTGAAGTACAAATTCCTTTGACATCTTGGCAGACGAATTTCATTTCTGTTTAATGTCTCGGAGGAACTGCATTGTCTTCCTATAATAAAAAAAAAGGAAAAACGTTAATATAAAAATTGAGTAGGCTAATCACACTCTTAACATTGCCTGGTTTTGTTTAATCTAATTATTATACTAAGATATAAGATCAAGTTATTTGCTCTTATATCTTTGTATGATCCTATACATTAAATCTTAATGAAGTATCGTCACTTAAAAGTAACATTTCATGTAGCCTAAGGACTAGAGGCTTATAAGATATGGTCGGCCAAATTTTCAATAAAGCTACTAGTAGCCATTTGGCAGGTCCAGGAGGCTAAAGCCTATAAGGTATTGCTCGGCTTGGTAGTGATATTCTATAACCCTTTTTTTATATAATTACAGTCTTACTTTTTATATACTGTATGTAGGGCCAGCGCCCTTAGATCAATCGGTAACACCGTTTCCCTATAACACTGCTCAACACAATTTCTGTCCTTTGCACAAATTCTGGTGATCTATATTTATTTTGATGCGCTGATTACGAATGTGTTATTATTTTTTCTTTAACACCTACCATTTTCCCAGAAAACTACGTTAATGTTTTACAAAAATTATCTAAATTATATCAAACGCAGTTCCAGGGAAGGTGGAATTCCAGTATGTTGGCTGAATATTGCTGGTTTCTCATTAGGGAAACTCCCGAGAGTATGTACAAACGAAAAACATCAGCAAAAAGATTTTAATTGTTGTTCTGATCTCGTAATAATTATGTTGAGGTATTTACTATATTCTAATCTGTATATAAGAGTTTTATTACGCGTCCCTTCAAAATGGCGGGTGATATAGTAAGTATTCTGACATCAGATTTGAACTCAGCGCATCCAAATTTCTAAAAATAATTTCGTTTCGTTTAAAGGACAAAAAAAGTTTGTAATTTTGTCGTGCAGTGTAATAGAAATGAAAACACTGAGTTCGGGGGTTCGATTTTCGATGATTATTATTGGTAAATAATAATATAAGAATTAAAGTAATGCGCCGCATTAGTTGGTCTCAGCGCTGTGCCAGTTTTTGGCCTTCCTGATTATTTATGAAAATAAAAACCCACTCTAATAGACAGAGTTTATTTCCACGACAGTTTCGACGCCCACTGGCATCCTCCTCGGGTGGATGCCAGTGGGCGTCGAAACTGTCGTGGAAATAAACTCTGTCTATTAGAGTGGGTTTTTATTTTCATATTTTGACCTTCACGTAGAAAAAAGTGAAGCTTTTTGCATTCCTGATTATTATTAATTATTATTATTATTATTATTATTATAAGTAAAGAAATTATTAAAAAAACAAAAACAGTCTCAAATGAACTCGGTATCAAAAAAACCTTCCAAAACGTAAAAAATAGCCATTATTAATGTAATTGAGTAAACAATCATTCCATTTGACTTGTTTATATGTCAATTTAGACTTTAAAGATTTTGATATGATAAAAAACTGTTGCCAGGTATCGCTATATGAGTGAACAGGTCGTTTCAAATTTTGTTTATATTAATGTTTATACAATGTTTGTTGTTACGATAATTTTAACATAAAATAAATATTATACAATTTGTTATGCTACAATAATATAAGTAATGGAATAATAACGTCAAATGGACTACTTATTTTATGTAATTTTTGTCTTTAATCTTTATGCTTTACTGAGCCTCTCTCTCATGAGAGATAAAATATATGATATATGTCACGTTTAAATTAGGAGTAATACTCAAACGTATGGAATTACAGCATATATTCATTTTAACCCTTTCATACCCAAATTAAGTCGAAAAGTAAAAAAAAAAATTGGGATATAAAAATCGTTTAATTGGACCCAAAATAACTGAAAAATATATTTTACAAAGTTTTATTGTTCATAATTAATAAAATACGAAATGTGTTAAATTTCACACATTGGGAACTGGAAGGTCTAAAATTGCTTCCAAAGTTAACGATGAAAATTTCACACACTGGGCATTAAAGGGTTAAGTTAATACCGACACTTGTTATTTTAGATATGATATCAATACAGTACAAAGAATTGATAGTTAAAGAAGAGAAATGAACAAGTAATAGAGTACTGTACATTTAAGCCTGGATTTTTATTAGTGTTCCATATATCAGCATTTAAATCATTCTTTGAGGTCTCAGTCCAATGAAAATGGGTAATTTCTGAGATGAAGACAATCTAAAACGAACAATAACACGCTTTGATCTATTTCTTGTCTGATACGAGTGAATTTCTTGATGGGTTACAAAATATTTAGTTATCCATTGTAAGTTAATGATTTTGTTCTTACGTTTGTAAATCTGAATAAAATGTGTCAGTTTGATTACATTTTTTGTCTTTAATGGTTTAGCGCTTTAAAGAATGATACATTTGATTGATCATGGAAATCAGCATCGGATAATAACGTTATTGTTTATTTTTGGATGAAAAAGATACTGTTTGAAGCTTTGTTAGCGGAATTCCCCCATGAAGTTTGGCGAATGTATGAAAGCTGAAAGCTGCAGGCGAATAGATTCTGAAGTACAAATTCCTTTGACATCTTGGCAGACGAATTCCATTTCTGTTTATTGTCTCGGAGGAACTACAGTCTTCCTATAATAAAAAAAAAAGGAAAAACGTTAATATAAAAATTTAGTAGGCTAATCACACTCTTAACATTGCCTGGTTTTGTTTAATCTAATTACTGTACTAAGATATAAGATCAAGTTATTTGCTCTTATATCTTTGTATGGTCCTGTACATTAAATCTTAATGAATTATCTTCACTTAAAAGTAACATTTCATGTAGCCTAAGGACTAGAGGCTCATAAGATATGGTCGGCCAAATTTTCAATAAAAGCTACTAGTAGCCATTTGGCAGGTCCAGGAGGCTAAGTAGCCTATAAGGTATTGCTCGGCTTGGTAGTGATATTCTATAACCCTTTTTTTATATAATTACAGTCTTACTTTTCATATACTGTATGTAGGGCCAGCGTCCGTAGATCAATCGGTAACACCGTTTCCCTATAACACTGCTCAACACAATTTCTGTCCTTTGCACAAATTCTGGTGATCTATATTTATTTTGATGCGCTGATTACGAATGTGTTATTATTTTTTCTTTAACACCTACCATTTTCCCAGAAAACTACGTTAATGTTTTACAAAAATTATCTAAATTATATCAAACGCAGTTCCAGGGAAGGTGGAATTCCAGTATGTTGGCTGAATATTGCTGGTTTCTCATTAGGGAAACTCCCGAGAGTATGTACAAACGAAAAAGATCAGCAAAAAGATTTTAATTGTTGTTCTGATCTCGTAATAATTATGTTGAGGTATTTACTATATTCTAATCTGTATATAAGAGTTTTATTACGCGTCCCTTCAAAATGGCGGGTGATATAGTAAGTATTCTGACATCAGATTTGAACTCAGCGCATCCAAATTTCTAAAAATAATTTCGTTTCGTTTAAAGGACAGAAAAAGTTTGTAATTTTGTCGTGCAGTGTAATAGAAGTGAAAACACTGAGTTCGGGGGTTCGATTTTCGATGATTATTGGTAATAATAATAATAATACAAGAATTAAAGTAATGCGCCGCATTAGTTGGTCTCAGCGCTGTGCCAGTTTTTGTCCTAATTATTATTAATTATTATTATTATTATTATTATTATTATAATTAAAGAAATTATTAAAAAAACAAAAACAATAACGTACAGTCTCAAATGAACTCGGTATCAGAAAAACCTTCCAAAACGTAAAAAATAACCATTATTAATGTAATTGAGTAAACAATCATTCCATTTGACTGTTGTTTATATGTCAATTTAGACTTTAAAGATTTTGATATGATTAAAAACTGTTGCCAGGTACCGCTATATGAGTGAACAATCCGTTTCAAATTTTGTTTATATTAATTTATTATAATAGATTATGCATTAATCCGATTCGACATGGAAAAGTGACTTATTCGTATTATGCACATACAGACAAATGACAAATCAAGGTAGATGAATATATTAAAGAAAAAATTTAGGCTAAACAAGAGTAAAGAGTATAAACTATTTCATACATAAATTGAGACGTCCGAGAAAGCGTTCGCTGAGAATTTTTTTTGTACTGTCCAACAATGTCTCGATAAAAACCGATAATAATCATACATTATTAACCCATTAGTGTCGAGAAGTCCTTCCCGATATTGAATAAAATCGTCTGGCGTTAGCCAGACCAAAATCAGTAAAGTGACGCTCGGCACTAATGGGTTAATCTTAGGAATTATGGAAGACTATACATTCAAGCTTTTAAATTCACAGGATCACTTCCTCTTAAAAAAAAAAGAAGATCAATGTCCTACTATAAGATTCCTCAGATGCGGAATCATTTTAGGACAAACACAACGAATCGGATAATACATCACAAACAATCATATTTGCTGTGACGTCCGAGGAAATGTCACAACCAATGAACTTGACGCAGAAATATCGCACTGGTTCCTCAAAACATTGCTGGAATACAAGATTTTTTACAAAGTACTTGAGAAGGAAGCTAACGTACTTAAAAACATTACTTAATATTAATTTAGCACAGAAAGAAATAGAAAAGCAGTTATTCCCAGTACTGTCCAGTATATGTATATAACAGTGCGGGACGTATAAAATTGACGATATCATGTTAAATTTCTTTTGCCTCTCATTAACCCTTGTTAAGTATGTGCTAATTGTTTTGTTTTTCCTGTACGTTGTATATATTTATGGGCATCTCGCCTTTTATCTTCATTCCCTGGCGAGGTGTAGCTTTGAATACACGAAAGGCCTTGGAATCGTTTTTCTTTTTCCTTGTGGGTTTGCAGCATAATATATATACACACACAGGGTATCCCAGAAATTCCAATCTATTTCTTGTTGACGCCTTACAAGCCATAGTTTAGAACTTTTGGTGTCCGGCGAATTTGTCTACAACAATTTGTCTAAAGATACAATTCATCTACAACAATTTGTCTACAACAATTTATCTACAACAATTAGTCTACAGATACAATTTATCTACAATAATTTGTCTACAGATACAATTTGTCTGGAGAGGAAAAATGAAAGCTATTTGATGTTAATTATTATTAATTTAAAAAAAAAAATGAAAAATGTTATTTTTAATTTGAAAATTTTTATTGACAAAAAAGATAAAACGTACATTCATTTTATTAAAATGCTAAAAAGAAAGGTTGTGGGCTATACCACGAACATAGTCGATGATGTTCTCAGGATTGAAGTTCAACAATTCTTCTGATGCGTTGAGCAGCATCACGGTATCGCTTCTTTGGATTTTGTAGTTCTCTTCCAGCCACGTACTGCTCAATTTGAGCTTCGTTGAAACTCTGCTCTTTCTTCAGACACTTTACAACCCTAAAAAAATTCGGAGCTATTGAAGAATAGGGACCCCAGCCTTCTTTAGTTAGGCTTATAAGGCTAACTAACGAAAATATCACGACCTAACCTAACCAATCGTTAGGTTAACTGTACGCCCTTGACGATTGGTTAGGTTAGGTCATGATATTTTCGTTAGTTAGCCTTATAAAGCTAACTAAAGAAGGCTAGGGGTCCCTATTCTTTAATAGCTCCCAAATTTTTGCGCCACCATTGCATCACAATATTCTTTCCATTAAAATCCTATTGTTTTATTATGGTAGGCAAACTAGTTTTTTAAAGTGGCTTCTTATTAAATATTTCAATTTCTCTTAATAAATATTTTTTTTTTCGAAGTATTTTTCCCTGTTGAAACATTAGGTTTGCCATTCTTAACTTGTTGAATTTTGGGTTCGCTATTCTTAACATGTTTAATTTTGGGTTCGCCATTCTTAACATGAGGTAAATGGGTTCGCTATTCTTAACCTGATCCGTTTCGCTAGACAAATTGTATCTGTAGACAAATTATTGTAGATAAATTGTATCTGTAGACTAATTGTTGTAGATAAATTGTTGTAGATGAATTGTATCTTTAGACAAATTGTTGTAGACAAATTCGCCTAAAACCAGAACTTTTGACATACCATATATATATATATAATATATATATATATATATATATATATATATAAACACGAACTATATAAGAAGAAAGTCGGGGATAATATTTATAAGACTGTAAAAGTTTAAACTAAATCTACTAGTGAAGGACCGCAATACAATGCTTAATTTGAGCTCCATTTTTGGTACGTGTCATTAAAATTTAGATGGTTGTATAAAACTTAAAAGTACGATAAAGTCTCTTATAGCAAAGGACGGAAAAAGAGAGTTTCAAACTTTCAAATGAAGAAATTGTCATTCAAAAAAAAACTTTTGCTTCATAAAATTCTTTTGTATGCGATGTTGAACAACTGTTATTTTCTAAATGTTAAATTGGGATGAAGTAAAGAAGTTTGAGAAAGAAATTAAATGATGTCTAACGACACGGTTATGCAGATTTTTTGTAAAAAGGTTACGTTAATTGTCTTCTCTCTCTCTCTCTCTCTCTCTCTCTCTCTCTCTCTCTCTCTCTCTCTCTCTCTCTATCTATGTATCTATATTGCGTTTTTCTGGAAAAAAAGTACTGGAACTCTCCTATACTTTTTACGATCTTTTCCACTAGTTCCTCCACCCCACCCATGACCATCCCAATTCAAGAGAGTCTTTTTTACGATGTTTACAAATTTGTCACGTAACAAATAAACGATAAAATAATAATTATACAAAATATTTAAGTTTCTAATAGTATAGTATTATTTATTAATTAATATTTGTTTATTGCTTATCTTACCTGACAATAAACTCCGCACCTAAGTTGTATTTATTTGCTTTCGGTGCCTGTTGTGGAATGCCGACCTCGGAGTATTCACAATTTGATGTACTTTGTTTGGATCAAAGCGGATACTCGAGTGAGTGGTGGGTCATGCATTCTGATAAACAGGAAACTCGTTTGATTTTGTAGAATTACGTTGAGGAATGCTACTTTTCTCAAATAATTTTTGACAAGTTAATAAAAAGCAAGTTTTTATCGGCAGTGATTTCTGACTATTAACTTTTTGTTTATTTCTGTGGTCAATTCATTGAAAGGTACCGGTACGCCGTACCGGTGTGTTTCGGTAGAATAAAATATATATATATATATATATATATATATATATATATATATATGAGAGAGAGAGAGAGATCAGGAGGAGGAGGTGATTGTAGGCACTAATCGACCAGGGAAGTACTCCGGGGAGGACGTTAGGCAGGAAATGAAGAGTGCTGGAACTCCCGTTTTTCCTGTCACTGTCCTCTTTAGCTGATTTTTTTTCTTTGTCTCATCTACCCTGTGAGCAGTCCAGTATGCTCTCAAACACACACACACACACACACACACACACACACACACACACACTTCTTCTATTCCTCCATGCTCATACATGCATCTTACACATACACAATCTTTTCAAGATTTCATAAAAAATAATAATAAAATAGCATTCTGGACCTCAGAGACCTTGATTTTGGCTCTCTTTCTTATATAGAGGGGGCATTTTTGCGGCGCTTCCCCTTGCCCGCTCCTTCGTAGATAAAAAGAAATATGTCTTATTTATATATGTAGGGGATGATAATGTCTGTTCTATTTTCATTTACACACACCTAAAAGGTTTGGTAAAACTGCACCAAATTTAGCATACACATTAAAGGAGAACCAGGGGAGGTTTTAGTAACACACCCGACCCTCCCAGTCACCACTTAGGTTGTGTATTTGGGGAGCTTTTGCTGCGCAAGATGCAGCAGACATATATATATATATATATATATATATATATATACAGGGTGGCGCAAAAGTCACGCATCATAGGAATTTTCAGTGTTGATATATTTTTTTCTTTTAGGTAGGGGACAGCTGCGAAATTAACAATAGACGAGAGAGTGAGCTTGGTTTTAATGTATGGAATACCAAGTACAACAAATCCATGAATCGGTACAGAATTTGTTGTACCTGGTATTCCATACATTAAAACAAGCTCACCCTCTCTTCTATTGTTAATTTCGCAGCCATCCCCTACCTAAAAGAAAAAAAAAAATATATTATAATCAACACTGAAAATTCCTATGATGCGCGACTTTTGCGCCACCCTGTGTATATATATATATATATATATATATATATATACCGTATATATATATTGCATGTGTTGTTGGCTACCTTACATCTTCGCGACAATCTTTAGGATACACACTGAGTTCATCGCGACATGGACGTGCGTGTAGCGACATTAGCGGTGTTGCCATAGTTTTAGATTTTTGTATATCATGAAAAAAAGTGATATCCTAAAAGTATGGTTAAATTAAGACTAATTAGGTTAATTAATTAAAGGTTAGGTTATTTAGATAAAGTTTAATATCGCCATCCACAGTGGAAAATGTGAAGAAGTTGTGGTTTTGTAAGATGTGTGTGTGTGTGTGTGTGTGTGTACCATTTGTATTTGTAGAAAATGGGATATCGTAAATTTAATGGTTATAAATAAGCGCAATTTGGTTCGAGACATTGGTTAAGTCGTTAGGAATCAATATTGCGCCTTGCATTCACGCGCCATGGATGGTTTTTCTTTTTTTTCTTTTTTTTTTCCAACTGTTATTTTGGATTCGACATTATAACGTTGAATTTTAAATTACTGTAAAGTAAAAACAGAAAAATTAAGGGTTTGAATATATATATAATATATATATATATATATATATATATATATATCAGTGGCGACTGGCGTATAGGAGCGATGGAGCGGTCGCTCCCCCTTGCTTGAAACGATAAATATTAATTTAACAGATAAAAAATATTTTAATTTTAAGATATTAAAATAAATATTCTTCAAATATATTTTAAAAATTCATGTGGCATATCATGATTCATGATTCATAAGTACCGTACGGAAACACCATGTGATTGTTTATGTACTAGAATTCTAAAAATTATAAATTTTATGAAATCACACACCCCCATACATTTATACCACGAGTCGCCACTGATATATATATATATATATAATATATATATATATATATAATATATATATATATATATATATATAGTTTTAGTAGGGGGGGGGGGGTTGTAAGTAATTTACATATGCGAAATGCTCCATAGAGGAATATAGTCTTTATATTTACATACACAATGTTGATATATTCAGACATAAAAAAATTTATATTTAACTTGTATGAAGTTCATAGATCGTCGTAAAATGTGTATCATCTGTTGTTAGGCGTACCAACGTAAAGAGATTTTATATATATATATATATATATATATATATATTTTTTTTTACAGGCCAAACAGGCTTTGGCAGCTGCAGGCTTAAAGAATAAGCAAAAGAACAGGTTCAAAGAAGATAATTTGTTTTTCTCTTTACGTTTTGCATATTTTTTTTATACATAAATGCAACATTTACTGTATAAAGAGAATTAAATCAATGTACGTTCGTGGACAAGATTTTTTAAATAATATCAATATATTCTCTGAGGAAATGTTTGCCCAAATTTAATAATAACCATTTCGCTATCCGATTTGGAAAATCTCCGGTCAAAGTAACTGTATATATTCCGTGGAAGAGAAAGGAGGCAAGGAACATAGAGAGAGAGAGAGAGAGAGAGTCATTAGTGAATTTTGTGCGTGCAGTATCTCCAATTTTTTTTTTTTGAAACGTATCATTTATCTTTTAAGTTTTAAAAACGTTTCATCAGAAATTTTAAAAATAAATTTTTAAAATTTTTTAAAACGTTTTAATAGGGACGAGACGACTGTTGTGAGCCGTAAATTGAATATAATGATTTAAAAGTACACACAATAAGTTAATGAAAGGCTTTCACGCACATCTAATCCTCCACGTTCGGATGAGAAGCATGACCTCTTTGTTTTTTTTGTAATGCAAAAATATTTGACATAAAGTTTAATTATAGAATAAAACTGACATTTACATTATTGCGAATGTAAAATATACTATTCATACCCCGACTGGGCATATCACCATTATACCCCGACTGGGCATATCACCATTATACCCCGACTGGGCATATCACCATCATACCCCGACTGGGCATATCACCATTATACCCCGACTGGGCATATCACCATCATACCCCGACTGGGCATATCACCATCATACCCCGACTGGGCATATCACCATCATACCCCGACTGGGCATATCACCAATGCTCGTAATTATGGTCCACCTCGTGTTACGAGACGCACGCAATAAATTCCATGAGTTCCTTGACGTTTCTCTTCAATACCGAAAGGAAAAACTAAAAGTAAGATAGGATGAATTCATCATTCTAAAATCATCAGCTAATAACTTAAAAAAAACTCATCTAAAGTCTTCAGTTTGTATGAAGAATTTTACAACCGGTTGAGTTGTCAGCCGTGTTTGTTTCATAAGTACTGTGGTGATTCCCATGTGAATTGGCCCAAATTATATTTTTACTATTCTTTGTCTACATTATACGACCTATGTTTTATAGCTATATGTAGGGCCTACTCGTATATATATATATATATATATATATATTATATATACTGTTTTTAAATTATATTTTTACAATTTTTTCTACGTTAACGACCTGTGTTTTATACAAATGCTATATATATACATTTTAACTGCAAACACGCAGTATAATTAACGTAAAGAACGACGCTTGTATAGGAGAATATTCCGCGCAAGATGAGGAGAGAACGAAACAAATGAAAAAATGAGGTAACCACCCGGGAATCGAACCCGGGATCTTCCGATTGCCGTCAGATATGATAACCATTACACCACGGGCCTCACTCAAACAAATGCCGTAATTCCTCTACATACGCGCAGAAACCAATGCCCCAAGGGGCACCTCCCGCATGCCGTAACATTATATACATTTTAACTGCAAACACGCAGTATAATTAACGTAAAGAACGACGCTTGTATAGGAGAATATTCCGCGCAAGATGAGGAGAGAACGAAACAAATGAAAAAATGAGGTAACCACCCGGGAATCGAACCCGGGATCTTCCGATTGCCGGTCAGATATGATAACCATTACACCACGGGCCTCACTCAAACAAATGCCGTAATTCCTCTACATACGCGCAGAAACCAATGCCCCAAGGGGGCACCTCCCGCATGCCGTAACATTATATACATTTTAACTGCAAACACGCAGTATAATTAACGTAAAGAACGACGCTTGTATAGGAGAATATTCCGCGCAAGATGAGAAGAGAGAACGAAACAAATGAAAAAATGAGGTACCACCTGTGAGGCCCGTGGTGTAATGGTTATCATATCTGACCGGCAATCGGAAGATCCCGGGTTCGATTCTCGGGTGGTTACCTCATTTTTCATTTGTTTCGTTCTCTTTTCTCATCTTGCGCGGAATATTCTCCTATACAAGCGTCGTTCTTTACGATATATATATATATATATATATATATACTAGCAGAGATACCCGGCGTTGCCCGGGATGTAAGGGTGTGTCAAAATAAGGTAAAAAAATGAACAAAACTAAATGAACACATAAACACAAAGTTTTGGTAATTGTTTTTGTTCCTTGAAAACATCAGACATTTTGTAGCACTTCAGTGTAAACAATGTTACGTGTTTTTCCATTGGGTGTCAAAACATAAAGATTGCGAGGTGTTCCAACTTTTTTGGGCCATTGTCACCCATAGCAAAAGTCACACTCAAATGTCAAAATGCAAAAACTTATTCCTTAAACTTATATTTTAAAAGTTCTCGAAAATAATGATTTTAAGCTTTTTTTTGTGTCAAAATGCAAAAACTTATTCCTTAACCTTATATTTTAAAAAGTTTTCGAAAATAATGATTTTAAGCTTTTTTGTGTTAAAATGAAAAAACATTCCTTAACCTTATATTTTAAAAAGTTCTCGAAAATTTTGAAACTTTTATGCACACCATTAGATTCCACTTAAATCCCGTGACTTTGTGTCATTTTCAAAACTAAACAAGATTTTAATGTATCATTTACTAATAAAACTGTCTAGTCTACCTACCTACTGTACCTACCTACTGTACCTACCTACCTACTGTACCTACCTACCTACTGTACCTACCTACTGTACCTACCTACCTACCTACTGTACCTACCCATTTACTAAATAAAACTGTCTAGTCTACCTACCTACTGTACCTACCTACTGTCTAGTCTACCTACCTACTGTATCTACCTACCTACCTACTGTCTAGTCTACCTACCTACTGTACCTACCTACCTACCTACTGTACCTACCTACCTACCTACCTACCTACTGTACCTACCTACTGTGCACACCATTAGATTCCCCGTGAAAAGTTATATCTGATTCACTACCTTAAACACTATTTGGTGCAGCCATATTCATTTCAATAGAAAACAGACAAACAGACAAACAAACAAACTTCCTCTTTTATATATAGAAAAAAGAAAAAAGAAAATATATGAGGCGATCGGTGACAATTATGTATAGGGAAGCATGCATAGCCTATTTTATATATATATACCAACCTTTTTTATTTATACACCAGCTTTATCCTCTATCCCCCGCGAAGAGGGCGGGGAAGGAAGGAGATGGGCAGTTGACGAACGACATTAACCTCAATATAACAACTTCACTTTGATTTACTCCTAATTAAGCAAACTGTAACTACAATTAGCTTGTATTTCTTCTTCTAAAAAATATATTTGGTAATAATTGCCAATTATTTAGTCATTTAATGCTATAAGCTCATTAATTAAGCGCTTTAAAAGGATTCCGTTAGCATAATAGCGGGAATAAGCAACTCTCTAAGTTGCTTCCACGATCCACGTTTTGCCTAAAGAAATGAATGCGTTTTGGGTCTGTGTTTCCATCGGTGAATATTTTTTATTCTTTTAAGACATAATATTAATTCATCCCCAAGCATAGCGATCAATACTTTTATTGTATATCATTTATCACATTTATACTATCGTATAAGCAGTGAAATTATCTGTGAATTGATACAATTTTTATAAAACAGAATATAGTAAGTCAAACAAAAACAGCAATTCTCAAGGTTGCTTCCACTGGCGCCCGTCTCGACGCAACAAAATTATTGCTCTCCCCCTCCTTTTTCAATGCACTGATTTGGATTTCGAGCTTTTTGTATTAAAAAAAATATTTGAAAGGAGTATAGCCTAGTGATAATTTATCATAATTTTATCGTCATTAATATTGTTTAACAGCGTTTCTAATCATTTAAGTGGGGCAGCAATGCTTCCATTGCTTCCATCGACCGAACGCCACTGATATATATATATATATTATATATATATATATATATATATATATATATCAGTGCTCCAGATACACACATGACAATAGCTAGCTTCAATAATAAATGGGAGCAAAAGCTTCACTGTTTTACTCAGAGCACCCTCCGCCCATACACCCTATTTATGGTACGAGCAGCTCGTAGCATTATTGCAAAGCATATTATAAAAGGTCAACGTATAATTATATATACACTCCTTATTATACCGTTAACTAAATTAAAAAAAATTAATGACATTTAAAGTTGCCTGAGGTACGATGATGGGTAAAAAGGATCTAATTTTAATTTGTGACTGCTATTTTTTGCTTGCCTTTCGATACCCATTATAATTAATTGAGCAAATGCCTTTCCGGTCTAGCGGGATCAAATTTTCTAATGAGAATTCTATATATTCGCAAATTAGACATAATAAAAGGGAGGAGTCATAGTGGTCGTAAGGGCGTTTACCACATACGCATAACGTATAAATTTAGCCCCCACTAAAACGATGGAGACCTTTATGCCAAATGCCCTCCAATTAAGTAATTATTTTTTCATCTCAGCAACGAGTATCCCGCAATCTTCTCTGCTTTTATTTGTTTATAGAGGACCCAAATCATTACCTTGAGGCATCTCTGACTAATTTCTCTTCTTAATTATGTTTTACAACACGAATCAACTTGGGGTTTT
>JAJOZX010005810.1:175000-197500 GCA_023014485.1 Bathynomus jamesi
GTATTTGGGTCAGGAGAGGATCTTTTCAGGGTTGATGAAGTGGAGTTTTTCATTTGTTTTTATCACAGGTTAAATTTCACTCCTAATCAAAGAGTATCTTTAGTAAACCTCCGAGAACGGAGTCTATTTATAAAGGAGGTATTCGGCTAAAATCAAGGTGCCTCTGATCCTCGTCAGGTGACTTTTCCCGCTCGTAAGTAATATTAATTGCCACTTTTATGATCACCTTATAAGTATAAAATTATATAGCTTTGATATAAATGGCGTCTTAATTAAATGAATGTATATCAAACTTATCCAAATGAAAACACGAGAGAGAATATGTTCGTTTTTTCATTAAAGGTACAAAGAACGAACTGAAATTTATTTAATTACTTTAATAATCTAATTTATTTGTCGTCCTTAATAATTCGTGTAGCGTCTATAACGCAATTTCCTTCTGTGTACACACACACACACACACACACATATATATATATATAAATATAAATATATAAACTCCTATCTCCCTCCATTCATTTCTTATATATATATATATATATATATATATATATATATATATATATATATATATATATAGGTATCACTCTATCTGTATATTCTACCCAATTTTGCGGACCCTTTATAAACATTCATAAATCTTTGGCATGAAGTTGGCTCCGAATTGTCATAATGGTTGATTGGAGCTTTCATGTAGAACAGCGTTCAGCCATAGCTGACTGCATCTCTCAAACCATAAAGGTTCTTTCAAGACAAAAACCGTCATAAGAATAGTTTGATCATGCACATCCGGTCCCCGTCCCCGGCCCGAACCTCATACCCCAATTTTTTGTTTTAACTTTTTTATTACTTTTAATTTTTGCTGATTGCTGATAAGCATTCCAATACTGCAGCTCTGTCTGTCTGTCTGTCTGTCTGTCTCTCTGTCTGTCTCTCTCTCTCTCTCTCTCTCTCTCTCTTTCTATATATATATAGATATATATAAAATAAATGTATTCATAATTTAAATGGAAGTAGAGAAGAGAGAGAGAGAGAGAGAGAGAGAGAGAGAGAGAGAGAGAGAGAGAGATTTATTCATTTTTAACTTATGCGCTTGGATGATTCTTTGAAAATAATAATAATGGCCGTGACTATATTAAATAAAACTAAAAACAAACGTCCTTTTATAGTTACGCATCATTATTTTTAAATTCAGACCAAATACGGAAAATTTATAACAAATATTCCCACGCATTTATACTTGAAGTTGTTTAACAAACATTAAAGGAAGAAACAGCCGAAAATAAAAAGGATGACGCTCTGACAAACATTTTTCTCTCTTTTAGATCAGATTTCCTGTTTTTTTTTTTTTTTCCATTACAGCGGACTCTTATGACCATTAAAACATTCCTTGTAATGTCTCAACTTACGTATTTTTTTTATCTCCTTCTATAGGTTTCAGGTTGATGGCACGGAGGCCGTTATTGTCATTTTTTTTAATCTGATCATCTTGGCACTGACTGTATGGATAATTCTAATTTTGGGTGGGTGGAGGGATTCGGTATTCACGTGTAGGTTTTTTTTTTAGTTTTTTGTTTTTTTTTAAACATCTGACATTTTAAAAGGTTTATATCTATTCTTTTTATTAACTGAAATAAAAGTATGAAGTTTTTATTATACCTTTTTTAACCTATGGGGGAATTAGTTCCCTAGTGTAAATCATGCTCTATGTGATGTCGTCTCAGCTCATTAACACTTTGCACACAAATAACAAAACTGTGCAATACTCTAGACAGAGTATCTGTTGAAATCTGAGAAATGTCTTGTTCAATTGATGCTTTCAGTTCTTCTATTGTGTGTGTGTGTAGGTTCTGTTTAAACCCTCCTCTATCTTTTAGATAATCCCACAGATAAAAATCACAAGGGTTTAGATCTGATGATGTTGTTGGCCATAATATTCCTTTATCATAAACCGTAGGAAATCTGTTGGACAGGACTGTTCCGTCGAAAGTATCGTGTTTAAGTATCGTGAGCTGAGAGGACATCACATAGAGCATGTTTTGCACTAGGGGGACTAATTCCCCATGTGTAAAAACGGTACGGTACAGTAAAAACTACACATTTTTTAAATATGAACCTTTAAAAGTGTCAGATGCTTAAAAAGGTCACCCAATATATATATATATATATATTATATATATATATATATATATATATAAAGCCAGCATCATAATTAAAGCCTAATATGCAACCCTGTAATATGAATATCCTATTTACTATTTAATTCTGCTTTGTGAAAATACTTAAATTGAAACGAGTGGTTTTTTTTATGATTCTATTTATTTAGAATATTTGTTCGTTCTAATTTATTTTGTGAAGGGAAATTAATTCTAAGTAATTTATTTCTGATTTTAAATACATTTTGTACTTAATTTTTACGGGAGTTAACGTAGTGTGCCGTTACATCAACGAACTTTTATGTCGTTACTCGAATGATGTAATTAATGGATCGAAAACGTGTGAATATTCAACTAACCACATGCTCAAAGAGAGAGAGAGAGAGAGAGAGAGAGGAGAGAGAGAGAGAGAGAGACTTTAGCCAACTACACTTTATGAAAATTACATAAAATTACGTTTCGTTTCGGCAAAATGGTTAAAATGGTATCCTATACAGACACAGGGGTACCTTTGAGGTACTTCTTTTCCTTGTAACTCCTTGTAACTCTCTCTCTCTCTCTCTCTCTCTCTCGGTAGTTAATGTAAACCAGATGTCATTAATAATGCCTATTCCGTTTAATATAAAACATCGATTTAATTAATGTTTGAATTCCGTTTATTACGTAAATTATATATTATTTTCGTAAGAATACAAAATGCAAATTCTAAAAATTGGAATTATTTGTGACGAAAGAACAGAAAACAACAACAACAACATATTAATTACCGAATGTAAATAATTGAGTTTATAAAAATGTTAAATAAGAATTTACACGTAAAAAAAACGAATCCAATACATAAATATTGAAACTGATTTACAGAAGATGCTATACCGGCTTCGTTTTTCCTGGGTCACTCGGGACGAAGCAGTAAACAGTACGTCCACTTAAAGCCAAAGGAAGAAGAACAAACATCTACCGGAGAGGGATTTTTTTTTTTTTTTTTTTTTTGTTATTTATTTATTTTTTGAAATTTTTAATTTACGAGCTTTATTTCGTAATCTTGGACGTTATTAGGAGCTACACTTAACCTCCGTTGTAAAGTTCTGAACGCCCTAAAATGTTTCGGTCATAAATTTCGTTATATTTAATTACTTCGTTCGTGGGAGAGTGTTATATACTAACTATAAATACCGTGCATGTGTAGTATTTTCTCTCTATCTCTCTCTCTCACACACACACACACACATACACGCGCGTATATAAATATATTAAATTATTAAATTAAATATATTATCAGGAGAATGTGATTAGCTTTTTGAATTAAAATGCAAACACTAGTCCAAAACTTTTTTTAAGTCCAAGTTTGCTTTTAAAATTTTTAACGTAAACTGAGTAATGTTATTTGTACAAAAACTTTAAGTTAAAATGTGTCATTAATGAACTTAAATATTTATGAACGAGACGTTCCTAAGAATCTGAATGTGTAGCAGTTGATAAACACAGTTCTCTCCTTTCAAGACCTTTTAACCTATTCTGACCTCTTGCATAAATCAGAACGGAAACAAGGCTAAGAATTCATTTTAAATGAGGTATAATGTATGCGTTTTAGTCCTGTATTGTTAAATGATACATATGAATATTTGTAATGAAATGGTGTCGTAATTATTTTGTCTTTATGGACTGATTGTCGCATTAAATATTAAAATATTTACGTCCGTTAATTAATTATATAATATACGTAGAGAAAATTAGTCTTTATTGAAAATAGAATTAGGGAATTAGGTTTGGGACAATAATGTGTCTGCGTCCACCCTAAAACTTTAATATAGAAACAAAAATATTGACTTGACGTAGAAATTAGAAAATTTGGTTTTCGATTTGTAGGGTAAAAAAATGATTTTCAGGCTCCAAATCTAATCGTTTTAGCTTATTCCGAAGAGAATTAATCTTTTGTTTGAGACATTTTGCATATGGAGTCGTAATCTTTCATCATTACACAAGATGTGGATCTAATTTACATGTAATTTCCATGTAACACTATATGGCATCAATTAAAGTGACATTTCATTGGTTCAAATAACACTGTTCATATAACACCGATAACACCGTTTCTCTACATAATTGAACCGAAGACACTGAAATCGGAGATTCGAATCCCGATAATAATAATAATAATAATAATAATAATAATAGAGTTAAAGCAATGGGGCGCATTCATTGGCCTGAGCACTGTACTCGTTTGTGGCCCTCTTCATTGATTTATTACCGCAAGTACTATCGTTCGATTAATCCTAAAACGTAATAAGACACGAAGTAAAATTCAATAGTCCTGTCTAAACGTTTAGAGCTTGAGCTCATAGGAGACGAGAGATATAACACTGCATCCTCTCACGTGTTCTAAATAATACAAAAGAACGAATAATGATAATAATAATGATGATGATAATAATAATAATAATAATAATAATAATAATGATCGCTTTGGAAATCAATTTGTGTCTCAGCCTGAATGTTTTTCTTCATTGTACGCGTCAGTCGAGATCACTTGCATAATAGATTTATTCTCGACTGATAAAAAAAATAACCAAAAAATAACGGCTGATTTATGTCATATTCATTCTCAGAAGCATATAAATCTCGTATCTGGAGAAGACATATTAAGGAAAATATAATTTATTATTTTGAAATGGTTCTCATCGTGACTGAAATTAACGATTTAGGATTTTAAATGACTTCAGACACTTCGAGGGGAAGTTATTTCGCTCTCTTTGTTTTATATTATATATAATGTGTGTGTGCGTGTGTGTGTGTATATATATATATATATATATATATGTATACTTGTAACTCGTAGTAGTTTCGTGCGTTGGTCTCTCTTCACACGAAGGTCAAGCTGGCTTAATGGAAGAGCGAGTTGTTCTTTTGTGCTCTCCACTGCACATAGCCAGGTACACCCGGCTCATCGGGTACCGTCCTCAGCCAGGCATCTAGTCTTCTTTTGAAGACGTCAACTTTGACCTCTGTTATGTTTCTGAGGTCCTTTGGAAACTGGTTAAAAAGTCTTGACCCCCTGACAACCAAGCTGTTTTTCTTTCAGTGTTGAGGAGGTCCCTTGTCGGGCCTTTAGTTTGGGAACACAACACATTCTGCCTTTCCTATTTTCCAGTATTGTTTGAGTGGTAACTGGGTTTAGTTTGAGGTTTGGCACCAGTTTTTCGATCATTTTCCGTATGTAGATTATGGTGTACCTCTCTCGTCTTCTTTCCAACGAGTACAGACTTAGTTTACGTAGTCTTTCCCAGTAGTTGAGTTCTTTGCAGCCATCGAGCTTGGCTGTGAAATGTCTCTGAATATCTTCTAGTTTATTAATTTCTTCCTTCTTGTCTGGGGACGTCAAGACTGAACAATATTCAAATTTTGGTATGATCAGTGTTTTCAACAGTGGAATCATTACCTCTTTTAAAGGTTCTTAGTACCTGTCCCGCGACTCTTTTTGCTTCGTGTATCGCTATCTGATTTTGTGTCTTGAATTTCGCATCATCGGTCATTATAACCCCCAAATCTATCGCTTTCGTCCTTCTCTGAATTTCCTGTCTGTCTGAGGCATAATATGCTGTCTGTTTAAGTTCCTCATTTCTACCATATCTGAAGAGCTGAAATTTCTCGGTGTTAAATGTCATGTTTTTGTCTTGTGACCATTTGTATATTTGTATATTCTGTCCTTGTCTCTCTGCAAGGCCTCCACCCCTTTCACATCGCTGATTTTTCTGCTGATTTTTGTCGTCTGCAAAGGCTGTTACTATACTATTGCTGTTTACTTCATTGTCTATGTCTGTTAGCATGATAATGAAAAGGAGCGGGGCCAATACTGTTCCTTGTGGTACTGAGCCGCGTACTTCCGATTCTGATGATATACCTTGAATTTTAACGACCTGTACGGGTATACGTTCTTTGAGGAAGTTGTAGATCCATTTTCCCACTTTGCCTGTTATTCCCATATGTTTCATTTTATGTGCTATTCTATCATGATCACATTTGTCGAACGCTTTAGCAAAATCCGTGTGTATATACATCGTAGTTTTCATTGCCTTCGAGTGCGTCTAGGGTATTGTTATAGTGTTCTATAAGTTGTGATAGGCAAGATCTTCCTGATCGGAAGCCGTGCTGATTTTCGTTAAGTCTTTCTAGTGTTTCCAAGAAGTCGTGTATTTCCTCTCTAACTAATCTTTCAAATACTTTGGTAAGATGGGCTGTCAAAGTCACCGGTCTATAGTTCTTTGCTTGAAATCTGTCTCCTCCTTTATAATAATGATAGGTACAATGTTCGCTCTTTTCAAGATACTCGGTATTTCTCCAGTGTCTAGGGATCTTCTCCTTATCCAATATATTGGGGGTAGCTATTTCATTTTTACAGTTTTTAATCAATAATGCGTTCCATTTGTCCTATAGCTCGCGCTACATCTTCTGGGGTAAAATCAAAATCTATTATACAATCTCCTTGCAATTTCTCTTTAAAGAAGTACTTATGTCAGGTATCGCTTTGTCACTTTTTGGGGTACTGAAGACTGATTCATAGTAGGCTTTCAGTGTTTCAGATATTTCTTTTATATCGTCTGTTAGTTCATTATTTCTTTTCCTTAAGGGCCTGATAGTGGAGCACGTTTTTGTTTTTGTTTTCGCATAGCTATAGAAATATTTTGGATTTTCCTTTATTACTTCTACCGCCTTTTCCTCTCCCCGCTCTGTATGGCCCTGAATCAGGGCTTGTATTGCTCTATTGATATTCTCCAGTTTTTCTTGTATTACTTTTCTGGTATTGTTGTATGTGCAGTTTACTAACTTCTCCGCTACTCTCTTTCTTTTGCGGAATATTGTTCGCTTTTGCCTCTTGAACCAGTTTCTCTTTCCTTTTGGCTGTGCTTTCGAAGCATATTTTTCTAAAATTCCCAGCGACTTCTCTTCTAAGATTGTTAGCATTTCTTCGGTTGTTTTATTCTTGAAAACTGTTTTCCACTCTATTTCTCCATGTGAGATCTGGATTTCTCCCCAGTGTATAGTCTTGGAGTTTAAGTTAAAGGTCCCAAATTTGCTTCTGTCTTCATTATGGGTATTGTCTTTTAATGTTTTCGCCATATTTGTTGAGATCTCGATTATGTTGTGGTCTACAATGAAGTTCGTGTTATTCGTGAATACCAGATCTAGGCAGTTATTTTTCCTGGTGTTTTCTGTTATCTCTTGTGTTGTGTCAACATAAATTCGTTTGTTAGAACCATCAACATTTTTGCTTGCTCCTGGTCTTCTCTCTCATATATATATATATATATATATATATATATATATATATATATACACACACACACACACACACACACACACACACACACACACACACACACACACTGCTTCTCGGAACGAGTTCTGGTTCCAAAAAAGGACTAGGTTGTCGTTAATTGCATGCAGGATCTTCGACTCATAAATAAAGTACGTATTCCTTATACAACCTTATATACTCGTATTTTTTGAGATGAATGAAGTCATGCTTTGAAAGAAATCTCTAAAAAAAACTTGTGAAGATCTTTTATGGCTCTGGACATTTAAAATTACATGAAGGATTTTGAAAATTTGCAGGCATTTATGTAAGAACTTTGTGTATACACGCTGGTTTATCTTGTTAATACTTTTCATGAAACTGGTCAATGACGATATACCGTAAAATGGGGGAATTGGGATAATGCGGGGATTATTGGGATACTCTCAAAAATATATTTTAATAATAATATTAATAATAAGTAATTTTAGCATTGTAAAATAATCTTTCTACAATATTTGACTACATTGTATATTTACAATGCTAAAATTACTTATTCAAATATATTGTTTTTAGAGTATCCCAATTACCCCGCATTAGTCCAATTTCCTCATTTGACTCTACATATGCGCCTCGGTGGTGTAGTGGTTAGGGTCGCTGACTGTGAATCCATCGGCTCCGGGATCGAGACCCGGTGACAGCAGGGAGCGCGCAGTTAAACCTAGCTGTTCATCCTTCCACAGACTAAAAAATAAATTGGTTGGTAGATAAGTGGGTACCTTAGGTAGTCTAATGGTTAAGACGTTGGGCTGCTGGTAGGGCGTGGTTCGGATTCCACGTTAAACTGTAGGTCTAAAGTGGAGTGACAAGCTTGACCTTCGTCACAATGAACAATTCGAGGGGAAAGAAAACCAAGGTTATATATATATTATATATATATATATATACAGTATATATATCTATATATACATACAGTGTGTGTGTGTGTGTGTATATATATGTATATACAGTATATATACATAACCTTACAACCTTACAAAGGTTCCGCGCCGATGATTCCTCATTTCGCGAAGGTCAAGCTTGTCGCCCCCTCCTCTTAATATATATATATATATATATATATATATATATATATATATAGTTACTTCAATAAATATAATATACATACAGTTTAAAATCATAGATGATTAAATTATCCGTTGGTTTAAAATAATAATGTTAAGACCTTTGAGTTATGTAGGTTATGAGAAGATTTAAAACATCTTACGATATTGTTTTTCTTAACAAATTAGTTAAATTACTGTAAATAAATCTTTATGAGTTACTCTTTATTATATTTTATAAATACAGTAAGTCTTTCATGTAGTAATCTCTCTCTCTCTCTCTCTCTCTCTCTCTCTCTCTCTCAAATCTCTTCCAGCCTCTCTTTTCTTTATTCAATTGAAATATTCTCTTCTTTTATCGACTTCACGTCATGAGACACCAATGGGGTTAACGAGGGAGATAGTGCAAGAAAAATTAGATTAGAGAGAGAGAGAGAGAGAGAGAGAGAGAGAGAGAGAGAGAGAGAGAGAGAGAGAGAGAAACTGAAAAATGTACCAGAGCAAAGAGTGAAGGCACAGTTAAATATTTAAAGAGCATTAACTGTGACTTTACATTTATGTAAAGTTAAGAGAGTATTCTAAATATAAACAAAATAAATGAAGTTATTTAAATGTATGACAAAGCTGCCGCCTATTGTTCTCTCCTTTTCTGTTACACATTATATGATTTCTACATAATATAAATTTATCTCGTATAAGTTATGTCTAAATAAAATATGGGTGTTGGGGGGTGGGGGGATTGTATCGTGTTGCGCCCTCGGCACGGTCAAACAGTTTACAGTTATGACCACGGGGAGATTATTGCGTTTTCTTATATGGTATAGAGTTACGTATTATAAATATATTTTATATCTAAAAGAGTTATTAATATTGAGTATGAGTCAATTAATTAGTAGTAGATGAAAGAGATTGGTTAGTACCCAGTAAGGGTATTCATTCTGTGAACAGTTGCTGAATATAAAAGTTTACTTTATAAGAAATGAACATACCCTAGAATTGATTTCGTATGGGTATCACATAATAAAAAGACTTCGTTTCAATACTCGGTAACCAATCTATATATTTTATTCAATCTACTAAATTGGTTACCAGGAATATAAACACGGTGAACCAACCATACGGATTAGTTAAGAGATAATTAACCAAATACTTTTGGGTTATTTTTACAACCAAAAATAGCCTCCATATTTCTTTTCTGTGTAACACAGTCGTCATGGTTACGAAACAAACATGAGATAAAACGTTTTAAAAATTATTACCATTTATTAAAAGAAATATTATCGACATTGGAAAATTGAACCATTTAAAAATTTTTTTTTTAACTTTTTGAAAAACTTTTTAGTCCTAAATTTATTTCATTTTTCGGCATTAAATTTTTAAGTTTCTGACCTCATGCCACGACCTGACATAATATTTAACCCGCAAGGGGCGGCATGACACAGTCTCTAAAACGGCTCTTTAATTCGTTGGCTCAGTCACACAAAATTTATGCTGACATAGAAACGCTCCAGGTTGGATATTTTTTTTTATTTCGGGCAATGTGGGGGAGGGGGAGGACGAGACGGGGGGGGGGGGGTGTAGATGTCATATAAAGAAAGATACGTTTGCCTTTTTTGGTTAAAAGGTAAACGAAAAACGTACAGTATTTGCATGTAAAGACTCCCACTTATACATGCTTATATATATATATATATATATATATATATATATACCGTGCTCATGTAAAAAAAAAAACAAGAAACAAAAGAGACGTGGATGAGTATTTCATTTGTATTTAAATTTTGATGTAAAATAAAAACATCGCAAGAAACGAGTTTCCACGTCAGAAAACTACTCAAAATCTCTTTCTAGATGTTGTTGTAGTTACGAAGTTTCGTTTCTCTTTTTTTTTTTTTTTTTTTGGTAGGGAATTTCATTTTAGGGGGTGACAGGAGGAGGAGGAGGTTGGGGAGGACGGAAGGTGAGTAAAGGGATTTGTTAAAGATTCGAAAGATGTTGCAATGTTGTGAAATGCTCTCAAAACATACTTAAGTGTCCACCAGATGTTCGTTTTAACGTTCAACCTATTTCTCTGCATTCGGGTCAAGATCAAGATTTTTGTGATCTGTATTTCTTACTTTGCTTTTCATTACATACGTTGTATCTCTCTCTCTCTCTCTCTCTCTCTCTCTCTCTCTCTCTCTTTATATATATATATATATATATCAGTGGCGACTGGCGTATAGGAGCGATGGAGCGGTCGCTCCCCCTTGCTTGAAACGATAAATATTAATTTAACAGATAAAAAATATATTAATTTTAAGATATTAAAATAAATATTCTTGAAATATATTTTAAAAATTCATGTGGCATATCATGATTCATGAGGCATTTTGAGTAAGCCTTCATACAGTACATAATATTCTAAACTTATAGCATAGCTTCAAATAGCGTACCGCTGTTTGAATACAAAATAATATTGCAGCCGAATGGAGCGATAGATTTTTCGCTCAAGTAAATATAAATTATATTTTACTGTTGTAATGAAAATATAAGTACAATCGCGAATTTTTTTTATAATAACTTTATTTTTACTAATAGTTACTTCAGTAATAATGATATAAGCCATTTATATGTATTTTATTAAAATTATTACTTATTTGTAATTAACTAGAATTGTACGTCTGGCATAGCCGCATATGTTAATACAAGTACAGTACTCTTGTGAGCGGCAGTTGGATTCGCACTAGCCTATTGTGAGTCCGTGTTGTCGTACAGTGGTACATTATTATAGTCAAATTTATTATAGTCAAATTTATTCAACAATTATTTTTATATTTTATTAAAATATTTTTTAATACAAATTTATGGCTTCTTTTGACATATAAGTACCGTACGGAAGCACCATGTGATTGTTTATGTACTACAATTCTAAAAATCATAAATTTTATGAAATCGCACCCCCATACATTTATACCACGAGTCGCCACTGATATATATATATATATATATATATATATATATAATTGCAGTTTACAATCTTTTGTTTAGTATAGCTTAGAAATGTCTGGAAACCATTTAAAAAATATAATCTTATAATGTCTTATCTACTCTGTTAAACTAAAGGAACTAGTAAATACTAAAAACTTACTTTAACTCATCAAACTAATCCCAGTAAGTAAAACATATTTATTAATACTCATTTTATTAAATGAATTTATCAGATGAGGAGCAAAATCGTATCTTCGTTTTCGATGCAATTTTGTCAGCCATTTCTTTCTCTCGAATTCTGGAGGGTTTTGTTTACAGCGAAGTTCCCCAA
This sequence comes from Bathynomus jamesi, assembly GCA_023014485.1. NCBI lineage: Eukaryota > Metazoa > Arthropoda > Malacostraca > Isopoda > Cirolanidae > Bathynomus > Bathynomus jamesi. The sequence continues at coordinate 186,851 of JAJOZX010005810.1, forward strand.
TTTCCACAAATGGTGACCCATAAAGACAATAACATTTATATATTTTATATATTTTATATAATAATAACAAAAATGTACATTCGAATAGTGTTTACTGACATTTATTACTGCATTTGACACGTTTTTTACATAAATTAAAGGTTTTATAATGATAAAATCAAAATTATTTTGTAATAGCTTACTTTTCTATTTTTTTTATCAGCAATATATATATATATATATATATATATAGTGTGTGTGTGTGTGTGTGTGTGTACATAAAATCCCCATAATTATTGGTGGAATAGATTTTATCTGTTTATTTGTGAGTGAAAGGCATCAGAATTGAACTTTTTCTTTCATTACGCAAACTTTATTCTGTCCAATTTGTATTTTCCCTTCTATGAGCGATTGCTTGAAACTCCGACAACACAATTAGAGACATAATTATTGTTTTAAGTATATAAGGCTTAATTGCTGCACATTAATTATAGAACTTTCGTCCATACGAGCAAATTAACGCCATTTTTTTTCTGGAAGTAAATTAAGCGCCGTAATGAATAATTCCGAATACTTCTAATTAGCTTCATTGTGGCTTTAATCAGGGCTATGAAGTAGACTTATCAAAGTGTTGAAACATTTCCCCATCTAACTCTGGGGATAGAGGAACGCGGAGTGATTGAATTGCTCCCGTATGCGCAAATGAGATTAGCGACAACCGTTAATCAAAATTCATTTATTCTCGCGTAATCCGAGTTAGCTTCACTTTATTTTTAAAAATAAGCGAGGGGTTCCCCCCCCCCCTCCCCCCAGTTATTACGGGAATATTTCTTTATAAACTTCGATAGAGTAAAAATTGATAGTGACAGCACCAGTGTTCGTACTTAACTACAGATGTGACGTTCATTAAATGTCATAAATGTTAATCAAATGCTAATAAGATTGTTTATGGCGTTCATTATGAACGCCTCACTTCTCATTGGGTACGTTCTATATTTATTTAATTACATAATTACAGCTATTATTAATAATCATAGTTCATTGATCAATTATAACTTTAAGTTTATTTGTTTGTATGTAAGTTTATATATACGTATGTATTTATGTATATATATGTGTGTGTGTGTGTGTGTGTGTGCATACGTAATTTTGTATTGAATACACAGCGGAAATATTATCATACAGATACGTAATTTTTGCTTAAAAATTATATTATTTAATTTTAAACTTAAGCTTTAATAAATTTTAATTTAATTTTAGGCTAAATTAATTTTGCAAAATTTTCCTATATTCTTATATTTATAAGCAATGTTTCCCACACGAGTTCAATACATTTTTTTTATATGTTTATGTTAATTGACGTTCCTTTCATTCTTTTCGGAATATATTCTTCTGTTTATTCTTTTATGGACATCATATATATATATAAAATTTCATATTGTAATACCTTCTTCATACAGAAGAATACAGAACTTTCTCCTGTTGTTGTTCTTGGTCCACATTTTTAAGTATTAGGAGCAGAACAGTCAAGGATAAGAAGAGACGCCATATTCAAAATTCTAGTAATACCATTATCCGTAATATTAAAGTATTTATTGATATGTAATTAATGTTATTAATTAAAGTAATAAGTTACTCTATAAATCGTTATCTTCTCGAGTTATAATCTGGTCTTAGGATAAGATGGACAAAGAAGGTTTTCTGCATTGTTTTATCTCTTTAACTTGGTAATTTCATTTCTAGGGTCGACCTGAAACACCCTGTATTTAATTAAATCGTATTTGAATATAATTGTAGAGGTTTTGACAATGTATATTAAAAATTAATATAATATATTACCCTTTATATTCAGCAATAAGAGTTACTCTGTATAAGCGTAGGGATGTGGTGACCCTACTTACTGCCCGCTGAGAGGTGCAGCTAACTCCTCATTTCCCGTGATACTGGAGGGGATGGATTGGGCTAGGGACCCATCCTTCTCTCTTTCTCCCAACGAAAGGCGACAATAGCCTCGAATTGCATCTGAGCTGTTTCTTTCTGCCTTCTCACACCAATTCGTTGGGAAGTGAGATTTTTATAATGTGTGTATAAATTAATTAAACATTTTAATAAATTCTGGTTTAATTCTGTTGTTGGTACGCTAAGTAACTCTAACATTTTTGTTCCCTGTAATTTTACTAAGCTTAGGCGACTATAGCTAATTATATTAAGTGATTAAAGTCGACTCAATGCCATAACAAAGCAATCTAACCACGTGCAATGTTTTGGTATTGCTTTCGAAATGTGATTAATATTACCAAACATTGGCCTTAGTTGTATAATGTGGAACTAAAAATATACAGTACGTATAAAGCATTTTTAGAAATAACAATAATGATAATAATAATAATAATAATAATATAAATCAGAAGATTTGGCACCAATAGAGATAGAAGCTATTTAATTTTATTCGAGCGCGTATAGATTTTTAATCAAACTTTGAATTACAACGGCACCATTTCTGTGTCTACTCCGAAGAGTATTGAATTTCAATGTAAATGACGGTATAAGAATGCAAATTTTTTATCCTATTTTCAAACCCAAATTGAATTTTTTATAAAACTCTAAAAGGAATATCAGTGGTCATTTTAACTCTTTTCTGCTCACTGCGCGAACGTATCCACGATGGCATTTATACACCCAATTGGTTCATGATACTCACTTGTTTGCCCAAGGCTTTAATTGTCCCTATAAGGAAAGCGAATGAGGAAAGAGAGAAAATAACCGTCAGAGAGAAGAAGAAGAAGAAGAAGAAGAAGAATCCGATACCAAACTATTTCCTCAGAATAAGACAAAAATATAAAATAAAAATGACAGGAAACGGAAGCAAACAGAAATATTAAAAAAAAAAAAAAAAAAAAAAAATATCCGATATCCAAAAGAGAGAAAAAGAAATAGAGAGACTCCATCTTGCTACGAGTTTAGAATTCATATATTTAACGACCTAATCTACGGATACTCTTTCACGAATTAACGACAAAGGATTGATTAAATTACTCTCTTAAAAGGTACAAGTTTGTAATAAATCACGAAAGCGATCGGTTGATTAGCGAACAAGAAGCATCGTTTCGTAGCCTTTTGTTCCAAATGATTAGAGACACGAACACTTATAAGTTCCTAATCAACTGTACGAATACGTGGCTTTCATTAACCCTATATAATATATATATATATATATACACACACGAAGGTTCTGGAAAACATTGATCACTCGTTCGTCGCAGAAACCGATTTCATTTCAAATAAATTGATCACTTAAAGGAAACGCCCTCAATTCCATCCTCAATTATTGTAATTGGACTCATCATTTCCTCAATTAATTACTAATAATTATCAAGTGGAACGTACAATTTATTACAAAAGAACCTTTTAAGTTATTATTTTTAAAAGTTTAATCTAAAAATTGGGTTTATAGTTAATGGTCTAATTTTGTGTATATATAATATATATATATTATATATTATATATATATATTAGTAAAACCTGTCCAAATGTAAACAGTTCTTTAATTCGGCAGAGTTTGTGATAAATACTATTATTATCAGTGCTCAGAGCATAATTACAACCAATATATATATATATATATATATATATATATATATATATATATATATTATATATATATATATATATATATATATATATATATATATATATATATATAGGGATTGAATTTTCCCAGGAGAGTTCCTTGTTCCATGGACAGTCTGTGTGTATCATTATCATATATATATATATATATATATATATATATATATATACAGGGTGGGCCGAAAGTCTGGATCCATAGGAAAATATTTATTTTAATACATAAATTACAACAAATGGTAAATACTTAAAATGAATATCAACTTTAACTCGTAAATGCGTATTCGTGATACTGTACAGTGGTTCGTACTCCAGTATAAACAACAAATTATAACAAATGCTCAAATTGGCGGCCTCTGACATCGAGACACTTAGGGATGGAATTTATGATTTTTAATAATTCTTCGAATTGACGTTCTCGAGATGCGTGTTTCATTTGATAATCTTCCTGTTGACTTTACTGGACTATTCGTTAAAGTTTCACATACCATTGCAGAGGTATTTTCATCAGTTGCAGTTTTGGACGACCAGAACGCCGTCGATCATGTACACTTCCTGTTTCTTTGAGACGTTTAAACAACTTGCCAACAGTCGCATGTGTTACTGGATGCTTATCAGGATGATTTCTATTGAATTCGGTAGCAACTTCTCTGTGTGTAGCGCCCTGTCTTGCGTACATGAGCACAAGTTCTACCCGGTCTTCTGTTGTTAGATTCGAAGCCATTTCTGGGCTGAAATAAAAAAAGTATTTGAGTATTTATACTGGAGTACGAACTACTGTACAGTATCACGGATACGCATTTAGAGTTAAAGTTGATATTCATTTTAAGTATTTACCATTTGTTGTAATTTATGTATTAAAATAAATATTTTCCTATGGATCCAGACTTTCGGCCCACCCTGTATATATATATATATATATATATATATATTATATATAATTTAAATCTGTGTTTAGCACCCCTAAGTCCGAGATGGAAGTGGAAAACCCAGACGAGTTTTTCGACATTGAAACAGATCAACCAAGAACAAATCCCGGCACAAACCTATTAATGGACTTCGAGTTCACGGAAGGAAATGTAATTACGGCCTTATCACAGATGCGAGACAATTCAGCGCCAGGGCCAGACACATGGAGTGCCACATTTCTGAAGAAATGCAAAGAGAGTATTGCAAAACCGCTATAATTACTATAGAGGAAATCACTCGACACAGGACAAATTCCACTCCCCTTAAAGAACGCGAACATTGCCCCCCTATTTAAAGGTGGTAACAGAGCAATGCCCAAAAATTATCGGCCAGTGGCTCTCACCTCACACCTTATAAAGTGTTTTGAACGCATAATTAGAGCCAAAACTACCTACTACCCACAAGAAAAAGACTTATACAACCCAAATCAACATGGCTTCAGGGCGGGTAGATCATGCCTGTCACAGCTACTAGACCACCAGGAGAAAATATTAGGAACATTGTGTCGAGGACAAAACATTGATGTAATATATACTGATTTTGCTAAAGCCTTCGATAAATGTGACCATGGAATCATAGCACACAAACTTAAGGATACAGGAATTACTGGAAAGCTAGGAAGGTGGATATTTAATTTCTTGACGCAAAGAACGCAAAGAGTGGTGGTAAACGGAGTTAAATCGGAAGTCTCGGAAGTCGTGAACTCTGTCCCACAAGGGACAGTATTAGCTCCCTTGCTGTTCATAATAATGATTGCAGATATTGATGCAGATATTAAGTACAGTATTGTATCATGCTTCGCAGATGACACAAAGATATGTAAGGAAATATTGAACGAAGATGACATAAGAAAACTACAAAACGACATTGAAACATTATTCCAGTGGGCAGAAGACAACAATATGAAGTTCAAAGAAGAAAAATTCCAACTTCTAAGATATGGTAATAACAAAGAGCTACAGGAAAAAGGGTACAAAACTCCGCAAGCCAAACAGATAACACCAAATCCACAAGTCAGGGATCTTGGAGTAATAATGTCGTCGGATGCAGAATTCAGAGAGCACTATAAAATCAAAATCACAACGGCTAGAAAAATAATGGGAATCATCTGGAGGAGCTTCCGCAGCAGAAAAGCAAACATCATGCTCAAATTATGGAAGAGTCTAGTCCTACCAATAATTGAGTACTGCTCAGTACTCACAAGCCCACACAGAAAAAGAGACATTGCGAGCATTGAAGCTATACAAAGGACTTTTACGTCTAAGATAGAGGAAACGGAAGGTGAAGACTACTGGTCTCGACTACAATCCCTGGAACTCTACTCTCTTGAAAGAAGGCGAGAGCGGTACACAATAATATACATATGGAAAATACTTGAGGGCTCTGTCCCTAACCTCAGAAATGAAACAAACTGGAATGAGAGAAGAGGCAGATTTTGTACGGTCCCAGCTGCGGTGGGACAAGGAGCTATGAAAACGAGGATGGAAAATACCCTCAGAATACGGGGCCCAAAGCTTTTCAATGTCCTTCCAAAAGAAGTGAGGAATCTCCAGCACACCAACCTGAATAACTTCAAGAACCAGCTGGACAGATTCTTGTGCAAAGTCCCTGACCAGCCATGCGTGGCTGGCTACGAGGGCAGGAGGCGATCAGAGAGCAATTCCCTCCTTCACCAAGTCCCGCAAATGAGGGCGGGATGCTGCAGAGGGGTCGACCGCAGGTCGATCCTGAACCGTCGTTCAAACTCAACAAAAGTAACAAAAGTAAGTATATATATATATATATATATGCACAGTCTGTATGTATCATTATCATATACAGGGGTTAGACAAAATAATATGAACACCCGCCGATTTCACCAGTTATCTTTACGGACTGCTCAGACACAAAGTAAACGGTCAAATGACTGGCAAACCTATTTAAATGCGTAACAGAGAGTGTATACGTCATGTTATAACCCTCACGTTGTTTTTACAGATCTGAGTGAATTATGAATTAGCAGTTATGAAAGACCTGTCAGACTTCCAAAGAGGGCAAATTGTCGGAGCGCGGATGGCTGGTGCATCGGTGACGAAAACCGCTCAGATATTCAATGTATCCAGAGGAACTGTCTCTATGGTCATGTCTGCATACCAAAACCATGGAAAGACAAGCACCGACAAATGCAATAGTGGATGCAAGAAGAAGCTGTGTGATCGAGACCGCCGGGTGCTAAAGCGCATTGTGACAAAGAACCATAAGACCACAGCTCCAAAAGTGACTGCAGAGCTTAACCAGCATCTTGCAAGCCTGGTATCGACCAGAACTGTACGTCGCGAGCTCCATGGAGCTGGATATCATGGGAGGGCTGCAATTGCCAAACCCTTCCTTTCGCACATCAACATTGAGCGGCGCAGAAAATGGTGTAATGACCATAAGAATTGGTCAATGGACCGGTGGAAGAATGTAGTCTACTCCGACGAATCCTCCTTTACGCTATTTCCATGTTCCGGTCGAGTTTACGTCTGGAGACAGCCTAAAGATGCTTATGACCCCGACTGCCTGACCCCAACCGTTAAGCATGGAGGCGGATCTGTGATGGTTTGGGCAGCAATATCGTGGAATACTCTTGGCCCAGCTGTAGTACTGCATGGTAGGGTTAACGCCCAGGTCTATCTGTCAATATTGGCTGACCAGGTCCATCCCATGGTCCAAACGCTGTTTCCCAATGGCGGCGCCGTCTTCCAGGATGATAATGCACCAATCCACACCGCTGGGGTCGTTAAAAACTGTTTGAAGAGCATGTTAGTGAAGTAGAACGCTTGGATTGGCCCCCACAATCCCCGGATCTTAACATTATCGAGCATCTGTGGTGTCAGTTGGAGCAGCAGGTCAGAAGCCGATTCCCACGCCGGCGTCTTTGGAGGAACTGGAGCAGGGTTTGCTCGAAGAATGGCTCAGGATTCCTCTAGCCACTGTCCAAAAGCTGTATGAATCAATTACCCGACGCATTGCAGCTGTTATTGCCGCTAAAGGAGGACCAACTCCATATTAAGAATAAAAACCGCCATTTATCAAGGTGTTCATATTATTTTGTCCAACCCCTCTATATATATATATATATATATATATATTATATATATATATATATATATAAATTGTATTTGTCCGCGCTTAACTCATAAGGAAAGAGTTAAAAATTTATAGCGACAGTTGAGTATGAACTTAACATTTTGGTGTCATTTTATATGAAATATGCTTTTAAAACGCCAACTATATATATATATATATATATATATATATATATATATATATATTCTTTCATACTAAAAAATCTTTTCATTTCAAAGTAACCTCATGAAAGAGCTATGAATATATATAATTATATATATATATATATATATATTATATATTCTTTCATACTAAAAATCTTTTCATTTCAAAGTAACCTCATGAAAGAGCTATGAATATATATAATTATATATATATATATATATATACAGTGTATATATATATATATATATATTTTTCCCCCCTATTCAAATTATTTAAGAGAATTTTGGAATTCCGTCATCTGAGATTTGCAATACATTTTGATATTAATCAATTTTGAAGTTTATTTGATTACTAAAATTTAACTGGCTTTTTTCTTTGATAAAAATTACGTAGAAAAAAGTTTTTTGGGGCGTTCCCAAATTTATCGAGCACATTCTCTCTCTCTCTCTCTCTCTCTCTCTCTCTCTCTCTCTGCCTATTGAAGATATATTTTTTTCCCAATTTTCTTATTTTCGTAAACAAAGTTTTCATGGTTGCTTCGCTATCATGATTCGGATCATTTTTTTTACGTATAAATTTTGATTTTATTTTGTGTTTCTGTATTTTTTTTTTGTTGGTTTATCCCAAAATTAAAGTAAATTAGTCCTCTGGAAGATATATTTTATTCGCCTTATCGCTAGAAGCAATCAGATTGATGCGTAAAAGCATTCATTCTCGATTTATTACAAGCTTAATCAATCTAATATTGAAATATTTTGCATCAAAGAGTGAAATTGAAAAGTTGAGTAGGATCAGCCTATAAAGGATACGCAATCCCGCTTTATGAGACTTTAGTTCTCCTCCACCTTTTGCCGGTGGGAAACTATTTCTCTGCTCAAGATTAATTACGTGATAAAGCTTAGTTAATCGAATATAATTTAATTCAATTAAGATCTAATCTCTCACTTAACCCTTTAACGCCGAAAGTTTTTGTAGGGTTAAGTTTAAATGCGTGTATTTGAAACGGTACGTATGCGACCCAGTCGTCGTTAGAGGATTAACTTCTGGTACTCCTATTGTACCCACCTCTTCAATGTTGTCTTCAGCCGCTAATGAATCTCTCATCTTTTCTTTGGAGTTTAGCGGTATTCAAAAGCTTAAAAAGATGCTAATAGACGGTATTTTATTTGTTTGGAAATTATCTTTTTATATTAAATAAGACGCCTTTCATTTTTATTGCACCCAAAATCGATTTAATCCAAACAAAACATTTGTTTGGCTTTTAGACTTACAAAGTAATGTATTCAAAATTATCGGGTTTAGTTCTGTTAAAATCCGGCTAAATAATGAAGTTAGTAGAAGCTAAATTTGGTTTAGATTAAACATATATAAAAACTAATACATTTACTTGTAACTGGGTTGACTTTATTCATGTGGACAATTTGAAAATGATTATTGAATGTAAATATAATCTTATATTTTTGTAATCTAAAGGAAAATTATTTTGAGGTACCATCATTTATTCTGTTCAATTTCAACAAAACTTGTTATCATATTTTTTTAGTACAGTACTTTAAAGCTAGTCCAAAAACCAAAGAAATTAGTTGTTTCAATTAAGGAATTTTTTTAGTATGGCCTATGTGAGTGTATACAGCATATTAAGTATCCTTCATTGGAGAAACATTTATTGCACTTATTCTTTCTGACTTTCTAAAGCTACAGGAATATTTCGCCATAGAGACATTATTAGCAAAGGACTCAGTAATACTAAGGGGCGGTACGAAAGTAATGCCTTTCATTGTATTCACGACCTGAAAAATAAGAGGCATTACTTTCGTACCGACCCTCGTACATTTATTCAACATCTTTATTTTTGTACGAGACGAGAGTTTAATCTAATACGAGATTAAAGTGGAAGAAATTGTGGACCCTCTTAATATCCCTTACGTACATACGAACCAGTGGTGGGCACCGTTAACCAAAAAGTTAACTTCGATAACGATAATCCGTTAACCCCAATTTTTAACTCCGATAACGATAATTTTACTACAAAGTTAACGGAAGTTAACGATAATCCGTTAACGATAACTATTTATTTACTAACATTTAAAAAAATCAAGGAAAAAAACTTTAAAACCCATAGAAAATGTTTATTTATGCAAAATCCAACAATAAATAGGTATTTAACTGTATTTTTATCAGTTTTGCAACTTTTTTGCTTAATAACTTTTTTTTTTATTTTTAATAAAAAATGTACTGATTACATGTTTTGAAACCCTTGTAACCACTAACCATTAACTAAATTTTAATTTACCAGAGAATTATTATGGCGGGAACTGAAAGGTAAAATTAAATTTTAGGCACATTTATTAAAGACTATGACACAATGTGCTGGTTGCCCTTCAGAAAGACCAACTTCTCAAAGTTAGGCCCAACTGCCAGTCTTGACCTCCTGGGCCTCCCCAACCTCCCCTTGCGAGATCTGGAAGCAGACTGAAGTTATGGCGATTTGAATTCATTCGCGGAGCGGTGATCTTCCGTGAATGACTCCTCGCAGTTAACGTGTTAACGGACTTTAACAGACTAAATATCGAGTTATCGGAAGTTAACTGGTCCGATAACGATAAATGGAAATTAACTTCCGTTAATAGTCCGTTAAAAAAGTTAACTTCGTTAATTAACTGTTATCGGATTAACGCTTTAGTGCCCAACACTGATACGAACTAATAATATGTATAAGAAAATACCAAACACTTAAAAAAATGATTCCATCCATAGAATATATTTGACTGAAAGAAGTGCGTAAGCAACAGCAACAACAAGTAATATATATGGATTATA
>JAJOZX010005810.1:202500-300573 GCA_023014485.1 Bathynomus jamesi
ATTTCTTATTATAGCTGTATCGCCAATCTCTCTCTCTCTCTCTCTCTCTCTCTCTCTCTCTCTCTCTCTCTCTCTCTATATATATATATATATATATTATATATATATATATATATAGGTACAGCCACGACTTTCACATGACGAGGGCGTGATATCGGAGTAAAATATGGTGCGTGAAATATTATAAAAAATTTAGAAATTGCCGCGTTAAGTCTTCTTGAATCAAGAAATCTGCTCGCCAGCTTAGTGTCAAATCTCCAATCACTTCCAATCTTCACCCAATCAATTTCATGAGGATTTTTATCCCCAGTTTCTGAGCCCTCCAAAGAGGGGAGCTTAAAACCCCTCTTCCAAAGGACCTCTCAAGGCAGCCGTAAATCCAGCGTAATCGAAAGGGGAGAGACTGAAATTTAAAAATATATATTCTGAATTATGTACATAGACACTGATACTGTTATAAAAAATTGTTATATATACACTCACGTGTGTGTATATATATATATATATACACGCACTCGTACATTGGGTCTTACTTCGTCAGTGACATTTAAAGCCATTACAAAATTGACATTTTCGACTTTTTATTTGCTGTTCATTGAACTCTGTGTAAGACGAAAGAGTTGACAGGCAAAACTATATGCTGTCATCCCTAACTCCTCATATATATATATATATATATATATATATATATATATATATATATGAAAGGGTGCTTTAACCTTATAAGGTGAAATCTTCAAACTGTAATTTTTTTAGTTTTGACCCTCTCAATTTATGCAGTTGACCGAGAAAGTCGGTGTACAAAGGTTTTTTTTTTAATCGATGAAGATTTAGGGGTTGCGTCGAGCAAATGCTTATTCCTATCTAAATAATAATTAGCATTCCTATCGTGGTTAATGATCGGTGTAAAGGCGCTGCTATCCAGGTCCCCTTCACTTGCTGTGTCAGCAATGAGTACCAGCCCCTCAAGGTGGGGTTTCATGCCTCGCAAGCACTCAGTGTTGCCTGGTTCGCGCCACCAGGTTCCTCTTAATGGCCTTGGGGAAAGCGTGACGATCATCTTCAACAACCTGCAGGAAGGAGATACTGTTTTTGCCCCTCATTCCTGGTAAGTGAGGAGTTAAATTCTTGGATAAGTGCAACGCCTCTCTCCGCCAAGTTATTCACGGGTCTAATATTGAAAACTGCCCTCTGTCCAACCTGAAACTCGTTGTCGTCTCTCCAGCTGGTAGGGTCCTTCTGGAGGAAAGAGGACGGTACACCGAGAATGTCAAACAGGTCCTTTGTCTTTGACATAACAAAATCTTCTACTTTCTTTCCGTAGCATTTGGCACCAGCTCTCGGCGGGGTAGATCCTCCGGGCCTTCTTTAGTGTTTATTGCTTCCACCATTTTTCTCTTGGTGTCCAGCGACAGGCTAGAATCAAAGAAAGCCATTCTAACCAAAAGCTCACTTCGGTACCAGAGATGTTTGCTGAAAGTCTTTTAGGAGACGCGGGTCATTCTCCGCAGCTAACGCAGGGAGCGGGCACTGAATCCCTACTTTAACGTACAGCTTGAAAATGAATACGTTTACGACACGTAGGTGTCCTCGCATTGCGTCCTGAAAGGAGGGCACGGAAGACCTCGATGTAGAAGATCTGTGGGACTGATGAAACTGCTCTAGAAATACCCATATTTTCAGCGAGTATGAAGCCCTTGCCATCCAGCGTGCGAGATGAACTGCTCCTGGCGTCCGAAACGGTGAACGTGAAGAGGTACACCACTGAGAAAGATGATGATTAATTCCAGGAACTTCTTGTAGTTACCCTTCGACAACTGCTCCCGAAGGGTACTCTTTTGCGAACTATATGATCTTTTTTTTCCTCTCCATGATTATATTCGCGGTGACACATCGTCCGCTCCTGTCTTAAAGTCGCCTTGACAAATATTTGGCAAGTACTTTCGGAAGCTGTCGAAGATCGCAATGTTGGAGCTTTTGGACATATCTTGTAAAACCGTAGTAAAGAATTTCTGGAGGATTAACTCATGAATTTGGTGTCGACAGGCGATGTGAAGCACGTCCTTGTTCAACCCTTATTCACCAGAGGACATGCACCACCGCGCAGGCCGGTATTTGCAATAATGGTATCGAAACAAAGTCCCTTCACTTGTTCACAAAGATTCCATTTGTCACCTATTTCCAGGCGCTTGTGTGCCGTCCATTTTGCCTTGGAGTTCGGTAGCTTGGAGACGGCGAGCAGCTTTTGGGTGTTTTCCCGGACACCAGAACAGTGTCGGATTTCCTACATCATTTTTCCGTCCCATTGCAAGAGAAGGGGAACATCAGGGGAGATTTCCTCCGCAAGAGCTCGTCGGTGTCTCATCTTCAGAGCCATTATGGCACTTGGACTTGGACTTGGCACTTCGACGTCAACTCCCATCTGCTACGCGAAGGGAACCAGGATATATGCTACCTTTCTGTAGCTAGTCCGAGTCCGGCCTAGTGCAGAGGCCACCTCCAGAGAAATGGCGACTTTGTCTTTCCTTCGCTTGGGAGAGGGAGGCAAGATTTTAGCAACAACAGGGCATTCGTCCTCCGTCTCTTCAGCGCTGGTGAAGCTGCTGCTACTAGAGGATTCCAGCTGAACAGTCTCCTCGGCTTCTTCTGTCTCCTTTTCTGTCCTGTTTCGTCTTTCAGCTCGGTACGCTTGCCGTTTCTCCCTCCTTGCCAGCTGCTGGTCCATTCCCACCAACCGTCCTCGGCACCCCGCCTCCCGTTGCGCTATCAGGAAGTCTTTGTCCTCTTGAATCTTTATTAGACTCAGGGCTTGTTGGTGAGCGACGCCGAAGAGGTTGGAGAGCTCCACATGGAACTCCTCTTGTCGTTTGATGGCCGAGGCTGATTTGCGGCTGATGCTCTTCTTAAGTCCTTGCTACTCAGAGTGGAGTTTACCAAGCTTCTTGATGATGTCTCGCTCGTAAGACGTGGGAATCCTCGCTTTTTTCCAAACGTTCAGGATCTAGCGTGTCTTTATAGCAATGCTTTCCTTGGACGATTTCTTCTCCTCAATGTGGTGATGAAACAAAATGGAAATGCTTTCAAATTTTGAGGGAAGCTTGTTTCTCGAGAGTTCCGAGCTTGGCTGTCTCACAAGTCACATTTTAGTTTTTGAGCGTGTAATTAATGCTTTCGCAATTAATTATAACCTGAAAAATGAAAAGTACGTCACGTTACGAAACACGAGAGAATCTAAACACGTTGTGTACTATCAAAATGGCGCCTCTCAACTGTAAACAAAGCTCTCTGTGCTGATCGCTACTGCCACCTGGTGGTTGAAATGTGTACTAACGTACTCCTGTTAGTCCATTCGGATATTTCTCAATAAGACCTAATAGGTAGTAAATGGTGAATGTTTAGTGCGCTTGCGCAGCCCCTAAATACTGTCGGCTGAAAAGAAATTGCACATGATTTAGTTAGTTCAGAAACGGAACAAAATGGGAGGGTCGGCGATTTGAATATCAAAAGTTCGTTCTTTCAAAGCACCCTAAATTATATATATATATATATATATATATATATATATATATATATATACCTTTCAACCTTTCAAAGGTTCCGTGCGATGATTCCTCATTTCACGTAAGTCAAGCTTGTCGCCCCTCCTCTCGAGTTGGCCTGGTGAAGTAGTGAGTTGGTTTCTTGTACTTTCCACCTCACATAGCCAGATACGCCCGGCTCACTGGGGATTGTTCTGAGCCAGGCGTCTAATCTTCTTTTGAAGATGTCCACTGCAATACAATTCGTGTTCCTTAGGTCTTTGGGCAGCTGATTAAGCAGTTTTGGTCCTCTCACAACAAAACTATTTTCTTTCAGGGTTAAGGATGTTCCCTATCTCGCCTTTAATTTGGGAACACGACACAGTCTTCCTTTTCTACTTTCCACCGTTGTTTGGGGAGTTACAGGGTTCAGAGTAAGATTAGGGACTAGTTTCTTCATTATTTTCCAAGTGTAAATAATGGTGTATCTCTCTCTTCTAGAGTTGTACCGATACCAATATTTTGGCCGATACCGATACCGATACCGATACTACAAAAAAGTGCCGATACCGATACCGATACCGATACTTTTTAATTAATTAATAGTTTTAATATTGATTATTAATAAAAGTTCAAGTAAATGATATAATATCTCAATTAACTTAAAATGCCTTTCCCAATCCCAACTTTAGTTCCATTTACTTTTACATTTAAGACATATATATTTGAAATCAATTAATAAAAAGACAATATATATCTTATTGCTTTAAACTATTAGCTATCATATATAGCCTACAGTAATGAGACTAAGATCACAATGGGCTCGTGTAGTTTACTTAGGGCCTTGGCCCTAAAGCTATTACTAATAAAGTTAGATGTAAATTTAATGTTGTATAAAGATATTTTAAGTTAAATTAATACAAAGATGATAATTTTATAACTTATTACTGTAAACTATATTATCATACACTGGTATATATTGGGGTGTATATATAGTAAAAGTACTGCTATCACTGTAGGCTGGTCTAGCTTACTTGGGCTAAACCAATGAATGCATATAATGGTAGTGTATTATCAATAACTTTACACACGAGATTCAAGCATTCAAGCAACTGAATGGTTTATTATGATTATGCATGCCGCGTGGTGCCATCTATGAACAACTTTACAAAACTTTCATTTTTACTGAAAACTATTACTGTAATTTGAAATTGTATATTTATATGATACTGTATTACTGTATTGAATAATTGTAATCTTGTATAGGGGCCTATAGTTACATTTTATGATTTTTTGTTTTGTTAGTAAATGTAAACATTGCTAATTTTGATAAAATATATATGAAACAACTAAATAAGATATTACTGTATAATAATAAAAAATTAATTTTATATAAAATAAGATAATTTCTTCAAAAAACAGTAATTCAAAGTATCGGTATCGGTATCGGTTTTCAGAACAGTATCGGCCGATACCGATACTTTGTGAAAAGTGGCCGATACGGCCGATACCGATACCGATACATCGGTGCAACTCTACTCTCTTCTCCTTTCCAGTGAGTATAGGTTTAGTTCGCATAACCTTTCCCAGTAATTTAGTTCTTTGCACTCCTTGATCTTGGCTGTGAAGCTTCTCTGATCCCTTCTAACTGTCTAATGTCTTCTTTTTATATGCGGATGTTAAGACCGGCAGTATTCCAGTTTGGATATGATCAGTGTTTTCAGTAGAGGAATCATTATATTCCTATCCCTTCGTTTAAAGGTTCTCAGTATCTGCCCAGTTATTCTCTTTGCTCTGTTTACTGCCATCTTATTTTGTGTTTCAAATTTCGCATCATCAGTCATTACAACCGCTAACTCTTTTGCTCTAGAATTTCTCTGAATTTCCTGTCCATTTTGGATATAATATTCCATGGATTCTAGGTCTTCTCTTTTTCCGTACCGTAACAGCTGAAATTTCTCAGTGTTAAACTTCATATTGTTGTCTTCCGTCCACTTGTAGATTATATATATATATATATACAGGGCCGTGCCCAGACATTTTGCCGCCTAAGAACGAGATATAATATGGCGGCGGCCCTTTATTTATTTTACTAAACTAAGTCATTTTGTTCTACGTGAAAAAAAAGTAGGAAATAATAAAAAAAATGTATTTATTCATATAATAAAATTACTTGCATTTATCAAAAACAAAATCAGAAATCAGGTACAATTTTTTTCTTCCGACGAGAATCGGAAGGGATTTAATGAATAATGAATGAATATAGTTGTTTAGGAAGTTTACAAATAAAAGGAACAAATGCTTAATCTGCTCCATTAAGAGAAAAAATTAAGTGATAAATATATTTTTTTTAAAATTATTAAATTTAAAAAAGGTATATAATTAATTATTAATTTAACTATGAAAATCAAAGAAGAAAAAAAGCTAGAATTTCAAAAATATACTCTGCGAGCTTTCAATTTGGCAAAAGTATCAACTGTATTCAAATAATCCAAAGAATTTGCCATCTCACTTTCAATGAACAATATGACCAAACCTACTAACCTTTCTTGGCCCATAGTTGTTCTTAGGTCATTTTTTATTATCTTGGGTTTTGAAAAACTCCTTTCTCCACTGGCAACGGTTACAATCTATGGGGCTTAGGTGGACTCCCCATAATCTATAAGTCCCCACAAATATTATTGAAAAGTTAGGTAAATACTGCAATTACTGCATGCACATGTCTAATTTATATATCGTTATATTGCATTAGGTTATATTGCATTCGGTTATATTGCATTCGGTTATATTGCATTGGGTTATATTGCATTAGGTTACATTGCATTAAGTTATATTGAGGCAATAATTAAGTACCACAGGGAAGTTTTGTATTAATAATAATAATAATAATAATAATGCTTTATTTCGTAGTAAAATATTACATAACTGTTGCAAGTTGCAAATATTTTGGATCACTTGAAGATCAGGGCCCCCAACCTTCGTTAGTTAGCCTTATAAGGCTAACTAACGAAAATATCACGACTTAACCTAACCAATCGTTAGGTCAACTTACGCCATTGACGATTGGTTAGGTTAAGTCGTGATATTTTCGTTAGTTAACCTTATAAGGCTAACTAAAGAAGGCTGGGGGCCCTGATCTTCAGGCGATCCAATATTTTTAATAACTTATAAATATTAGGATAGATATTTTTATCATATTGCAGTAATGCTTCGAATGGATTTTTGGATGTATCCTATTTTCATACCTTTTCTGCCAAAGTGTTAATGCACCATCGAGAACAAATTTACAAAAGCAAGTACATAAAAGAAGGCAAATATACACCCACAATATTTATTTAATCCCCAATTAATTATTCTTCTAATTTATACGGGGATTCGAACCTTCAAAAAATAAATATTTACAAACAACGTACCTGGTTATAATCCTTGGAAATTTTGGGTTAAAATTGACCTCTATTAATTAAGCAAAACTGCAAGAGCACCTCTTCACTGTAGTTACAACTAAATAACAATTAATATTTTGAGCTCCTTCAGATCATACAAAACGTGTTTTGGAATATGGTGACTTTTTCAAATGTAGCACGTACGTCGAGCATTGTCTTACTACCGACAACCCAGTATGTTTGTGAATTGACAAAAAGATACCGGTATCAGTGTGTAATCATGCTGGAAAAGTGAAAACATTAATTATTTTACGAGTCTATAGAATCTCATGTATATTATGCGATTGAAGATTGAAATTTCCTCATTTTGCAGGTTTAGAGTCAATTTTAAATATGGAGCGAGAACCAGCATTTTAGCAGTTATAAATGCTATTTTTATATGTTAAAAGCAGACTTTGAGAAAAATGTAACCATGGAAACAATTGGGAAGGAAGCGTTCGATCTTCAATATATTATGCTTACATGTATGATCTGTCACCCTTCCATATTGACATTTCTAAATTTAGCTTTTTTTACATTTTTATTGTGGTCAAGTTTTTAGCGCCCGTTCCCAAAGGCGCCTGAGGTGGCCGCCTCGCCGCCTCACCCATCGGCACGGCCCTGTATATATATATCGTCAATTTGTTAAAAACATTCCGTTTTGTATCCTTTGAAAGTACCGAACGTTTCCTGTTTTGGAATTATAAAAGAAAATAAGAACCCGAATAAAAAATAAATAGAAATAAATAGAATCCATTTCACGCGAATTCCCCATCCATTTAAAAAGAATGGAATTTAAAAAAAAAATATAAAATAAAATAAAATGGGATATTTTTTTAGTATTATTTTAAAAACTAAAGTAAACAATTGTTAAGTTAACCAATTATTTTTATCGATGGATTGTACATTTATGTTTACTTAACAAATTTGAAAAAACAAGAAATCGGCTTTATTGCGTAGTTGCTCGCGTTAAATAAAAAGATAACAAACGCTACAACTAAATTAATTTCGGGGGCAGCGTTGATCGGGCAAAGAAAATCGGCCAAAACTAATCCTTCGCTCGTTTGAAAACATCAATTTTTAAAGTGCTTTCAATTAAATTTTGAGTGAAATATTTTGGGAGAGACGCATTTGGACTATTTTTACGTCAAAAACCATTTCTAAAAATAAGTTTTTGCATTCTGCTCTAATTTAAAAAGCTTAAAAGTTAGAGAAAATTCCTAAAAATATCCAAAAGTTTTTGGTCTGAATCGGTTATTGTTTTAAAAACATTTGGATAAAAATGTAAACCAGTGAATGAATACCTCGTGTTTCTATTTTAATATTCATTAGTTTTGTGTAATGATGCTTCGGGGAATGAAAAATGAATAATGATGACATATATTCATTTATTTAAAGTAGCAATTAAGCTGCCTATGCTTGGTTATGAGATGTAGAGCTTAGAGGATCAGTTCTCTCCTCTACCAAGCCTAATACCTATACTTCGGAAGAGGGCCAACATAAACACTCTATAGATAGATAGATAGATAGATAGATAGATAGATAGATAGGGATAAAAGTAATCGAAATTCAATTACAGCATTACATTTTAATTAATACGAATGGTTAGGATCGGTTACTATATACACATCAGGTTCGTAATGGCCAACCTAACCGACTCTGTACAACTACAGCGCCACCCGACGGATTGCCTCTGGTAAGTTATCCAATCGCGTATTATTCACTGCCTCCGAAAATAACTGCATCGATCAAGCATAAATTAGTTCCATTAACTCGGTCTGGGGTTCGACCACCTTATCCTATTTCAATTAGTTTATGGGATAATAGACAACAGGAGGGAAAAGGAAACTTTTATCCACAATCAATAACTTAATAACAAAATAATACCCAAAGCGACATTTAAAGATAAAGCAAAAAAAAATTAAAAAATCAATCCGCCATTTTACTTCAACTCAAATATGAGAAGTTCTCACCAACAAGACCTAAAACAATTTTAAAAAAAAACTTCACAAAGACAAAGAACTGCGAACTTTTTCTTTCCAGTTTTAAAAATTTCTCAAAGACTGTCACACTTCACAATATTTCATCGCATCCTTTAGAGAGTATCGCGATTTTGACGGACAGAATTAAATATATTGTAACTAGAGGTTGCGTAAATCTACAGAAGATACTGTAGAAATGTATCTATGAAATACAATATAATTTTCAATTTAATT
Organism: Bathynomus jamesi; assembly: GCA_023014485.1. NCBI lineage: Eukaryota > Metazoa > Arthropoda > Malacostraca > Isopoda > Cirolanidae > Bathynomus > Bathynomus jamesi. Next base: position 211,657 of record JAJOZX010005810.1, read on the forward strand.
GAAATTTTACATTAACAAACACTAAAGAAGCTACAACTATATATATATATATATATATATATATATATATATATATATATATATATTGTTTATTTATTTGCTAAATATATTTCTTTTTTTCCTTTAAACAGGTATGCAAATGAACAACACTCAGAAAAATCTTCCGACTGTATGTACGTATAACAAAAGATATATATATATATCTCTCTGTATATATATATATACACAAGTGAACGTAAGAAATTTAAGATAATGAGTCATCCTCAATGTATGTCTGAAGTTCACTCACGGCAATTATTTTTAACAACAAAGTTCCACGTTCCTCTCTCTCTATATATATATATATATATATATATATATAACCGACGGAGTATCTCCTTGGGGAGTTGTGTGTGTGTGTGTGTGTGTGTGTGTGGTGTGTGTGTGGTGTGTGATATCTTGATATGTACACGATAGAATCCCTAATTCATATAATTTTCGACGAACATCGTATATATAATATATATATATATATATATATATATAGAGAGAGAGAGAGAGAGAGAGAGAGAGAGAGAGAGAGCATATATATGACACACAGACCGTGCATGGAATAAGGAACTCTTCTGGGAAAATTAAATCCACTGTAGTCCGAATAAGTAATGGTAAATGACAAATACTATAGTTTCTCTTTTTCTCTTTCTCAGGGGACCATTCTGAGTTGTAATATATATATATATATATCAGTGGCGTGCAGTCAGGGTAAGCGGGGCATGCGCCGCCTACCCAGTTAAAAGTCAAATTACAAAAAGTCAGTATATTACAACAGTAATCGAAAACTAATATAAAGTTATGATGCTTGTATAATATATATATATATATATATATATATATATATATATATATATATATATATATATATACAGGGTGTCCGAGAATTATCTGTACAAATTTTGGCTGTTATTAAAAGTCAACCATGAAGTGTAGAAATTCCAGTGTTGTCCCATTTTACAGAGAATCGCATTAAGTTTTTTCTGATACCAAGTTTTGACAAGTTTTTTAGAAATTCCAGTGTGTCCGAACATTATCTGTACAATTTCATCTTTTAATAAAATTCTTGATAACACGTAAAATTCTTAAACAAGATTATTTAGAATCTGTATTTTCAAAAGTTTCTTTTATTAAAGTAACGTTGTTACAAACATTCGATATGTGTACCATTAGTGATTCGCAAAACATCCAATCGATACTCCAAATGTTGCCATGTACGCTGCAGCATATCCACATCAATTCGCTCAATAGCAGCTGTGATTCTTGCTTTTAAATCATCAATGTCTGTCACCCGCGTACATTTCTAAAAAACTTGTCAAAACGTGGTATCAGAAAAAACTTAATGAGATTCTCTGTAAAATGGGACAACACTGGAATTTCTACACTTCATGGTTGACTTTTAATAACAGCCAAAAATTGTACAGATAATTCTCGGACACCCTGTGTGTATATATATATATATATATATATATATATATTATATATATATATATACACGGTAACATTTACAAGTTGATTAAAAATACATTCGTGCGAGTTGTATAATACTGAAATGCTTATTATTAATATGAAGCTTCACTTGGTAGCCAGTTAGTACAATTTGCATACAGAATACGTGCGGGAATACGTACTGGAATAAAAAAAACGGTTAATTTTTAATTACCACCAATATTATTATTTAAATAAGGAAATTATAATTCAAAATGTTGCGCGCGCGTTTCAATATTTTGACTATTGTATACAAAATATAAAAATAGGCATCATAAATACGCTAATTGCATGCAAACAAGAGATACGAACTGCCTGTATGACGCGTGAGCACACACACACACACACACTTCTGTAAGTATATGGTACAATATTCAGCTAACTATAAATAACATATTGCGTCATGAACAGTGAACACAAAGTTCACAAAAACCGGAATTACAAGTGAGTTGGAAGAGTGAACTCAAGGATAAAGAGGCAAATTGCGGTACTTGCTCGCAATTACAGGAGCGAATGTGGGTTGCGTTTCAGACAGACCGTTACCAAGTTCTGATTAAACAAATTCAACTGTTCAAACTTTATACTGGAAAGGGGACCGATGAGGGGAATGGAAATTCCCTCCCTTGATCGAAAGGTAAATAAGGGGAAATCGTCCCGGTTAAAACAACAAATTTTTAAAGATCTTATCAAATTTAAGTATATATATATATATATATATATATAATTCTCTTTCATTTCACCGTTATCAGTACAACATGTTTTGAAGACTTTTCAATATATTCATTAAGCGTAAAGAGAGAATTTGTGCATAACGTGGGATAACGGAACAGACTTATTTTTACATCTAATGTTTACATGTTTACAGGGTTTTAATGGCGAGTTGTGTAATTTATTTACATAATTTTAATTCGTTTGACTTCTAAACTGTTCCTTCTGCTGTTTAATGCATGTTCGCTGTTCTCTCCTGCCGTAAACACACTTCAGGAGCGTACACAAGACAGCCTTTTGGCTCTGATGGCAGTCCTACCTTTTCTATTTTCAGTTTCTCTAAACTTTAAAGATACTCCTATCGGCACACCACCAATTTACCCCCTCCCCCCACTCCCTCATAATATATATATATATATATATATATATTATATATATATATATATATATATATATATATATATTAAAGAAAAATTTAAGTTTTATTTTTTGAATTGGTAATACAAATTTTAGTGAAGCCAAAGTAAACGATATGAAATTGCTATATAATTTAAAAAAAAAAAATTTAATTAAATTTTTTTGCACCCCTTTTTTGGGGGGTGGGGGTGGGGAAGGGGGCCTGTTTTTGTTTTTGGCATTTTACTCTATTCAACATATTTTGCGTATCTTTTTTTTTTTTTTTTTTTTTAACGGGGGTTTTAATTTTGCGTAACTTTGTTCGTTCGAGGAAAGATCGTATCCACGCGGATAATTTCGCGTTTCTCAGAGCCTTTAAAGGAATTAAACCTAATACACGCACGGTTCATAATGGAAGCCTCATTTATCCCCTCTCTCTCTCTCTCTCTCTCTCTCTCTCTCTCTCTCTCTCTCTCTCTCTCTCTCTCTCTCTCTCTACATCGTCCTTTTGTCTGTCCTCTTTTTGTCTTCATTTTCTCTTTCTCTGTGTATACCTATCTTCAACTTATCTTCCATCACCACCTTAACATAATCTACATACACGAATGATGGTGCGTGAAATGCAACACGATGACACAGTGGAGTGTCTAAATAATCCTTACCGCATCCCTCGATCATAATTTCACAATACGTACAAGTGAATCGTCATTATAAGATATACTCAATATTAGAAATAGAATCTGCCTTAATTTACATCTAAGTGTTTTGGACACTTCGTAATGAGGCGCTTATCCTTTCCTTCGCCTTGTGCTTCCGAACCTCCTCCCACAAATGAAGTCGGAGAGTTAATCGTACCTCCTACACCGCCCCACGATTACCTCCACAGTATACCGATTGTGGATTGTGGCATCGAGTGTTGTTTACTCTTTTCGGTTGCATTGGTAAAATGTTGATAGGATGCCCAAGTATTTATAAGATACCTCATGGGGTATTGGAGAGGTATCATCATTCGATAACATTGGATTTGGTAAATCGGCTTTGATGGTCGTTCGCCCGCATTCTTCTGTTCAGACGTTGATTTAAGATGCCTTACAATTAGTCATATAATGATTAACTGAATATAATGTATTGATAATATAATGATTAACTGAATATAATGTATTGATAATATAATGATTAACTGAATATAATGTATTGATAATATAATGATTAACTGAATATAATGTATTGATAATATAATGATTAAGGGGCTCCAATAAACTTTAGCCCCCCCCCCCCCCCGCCCATGGCCTAAACCATTAGAGGTACAGTAAAACTAAACATACCTTACAAAAGAGAATTTAATCCTGCATTTAATGAGAAACAATTAAAACTTGGTGTTCCCGCGATTGGCTTCCAAGACAGCCTGAATTCGCTTTGGGTAGCTTGCCAAAAGTGACGTGAATAGATCTTGATCGTTACGCAAATTTGCTAAAACAGTTTCAATGTGTTGCGTCATTGTATCCTTCGAAAATCGATTTGCTGCAGGGTCTTGAAACAAGAGACATTCAACCTTGTCCTTTATAACTGATCCAATGTGTTCACAGACGTTCAGGTCAGGAGAATTTCCTGGTCATTCTTCATTTCCAAAGAAATCGATCTCATGGTTCCGCAACAACTGTTGAGTGGCTAATGCCTTAAAGCAGGGGCCCTTATCGTGCAGAAGTGTGACCTGATCGACATCCATAACATTGTTTGGGTTTCTTAGAAAAGGAATGACATGCTGGGATAGAATAATATCACAAAAATACTGTCCATCCCAACTCTGACCATTTGGCTTCAGCACCCACATGAGCTTCTTTGCAGTGAACAAAACAAACACACCAACACAGTCTGGACTTTTTAATAATTCGCGATAATGTTCATTGTCATCGATTTCATCTGGTGTTGTGGCCCACACTCGATCATTTTGGTAGTTAGGCCGACGTGTTACGTAAACAAAAAATTCATCGGAGACAGCTAAATGCATGAAATCATCCACATCCCAATCTTCAAGATAATGGGCAAACCACATTCTGTCATCGATGTTAAGTTGAGTTTTTCTTGGCTTTAGAAGTTCATGCCAAGGCTTTAAACCTTGCCTATGACGGTAGAGTCGAATGATCTCACCACTAACGATCTTTCCTCTCAACACTTCGATCTCTCTAGAAAGTTTAGCACAGCTGTTTTTCCGCTTACGCGTACCGCTTTCAATGATGACCTTCGTTTCCTGAGAGAGTGGCAAATTTGGGCGCCCAGATTTGTTTGTATCCATTTCACATTCATCCAAAGTTTTATTCCAATTTCTTTTGACGAAGTCCTCACTTCTTCGCAGCTTTTTGGCAACCCATGAACGTGTTATAAAGGTGGCTCCAGCATCACGAGCTTCCCGAAATGTTATTGCTCGTATGCGATCTATCACACGTTGCCTCTCCGAATCACCAATTAATTGAGAAGCCATTATATTATCACTTTATCAGCTAGAGTAATTTTAATACTTGCAATAAATAAAGAATTTTATATATTTTTATAATCACTTAAAATTATTTCGATATAAATAAACATGTAAGCTGCAAATGGGGGGGGGGGCTAAGGTTTTTTGAAACCCCTTACATACATTACAGTTGTGGAAATGAAAATGAAAATGAAATGAAAATGAAAAGGTTTATTGGCAGACTATAGTCCATATGACAAATATTATTAATACAATGACAGTTCATATACTAAGGATAGAAATATATACAATTGATTAGAAATAATACTGCACTGTCGAAGTTAAGTGGAGCTACAGACAAACGTTTTCGTACCAAGAAGTCCATAGCTTAGAGGATAAATGGCAGGACTCATGGATAGCTTGGATGATCGGGTTGGTTGATTTTTTAATTCTTTGCATTAGACTGTGTTGAGCACGTCTTGTTACCTCCGGGAAGCGCGGGACATTGCGGATAGCAAACATTTGCGAAGCTGAGCATCTCGGGGGTAATTTATGTAAGCGTCTAAAAGACCTGTTGTACAGTAAATTTAGGGTTCTGCCAGAACATTTTTTATAATTCACCTAGAGTTGCTGACCGTATATATTACTGCAGAAAGTATGAAAGAGTGTGTCTTTAGCTTCACTTGTACAGAAACGAGAGTTCCTTATGGTCATATTCGCTTTAGCACACAGGCTTCGAGATTGTTTTCTTATATCCGAGTCATCACTCAAGGAGCTGGTAATAGTTTGACCCAAATACTTAAACTTTTGTACTTCCTCAATTACTTCACCATTCATTTTAAACCTTATATCAGTTGGCTGATTACAGCTTTTAGGATGACATTGCATAACCTTAGTTTTTGTAACATTAAAAAGAATATCATGTTTCTGCGAATACACTTCGCAGACATTTAGTAGCCGATCCAGACCTTTAACAGAGGGACTTATTAACACCATATCATCGGCATAAACTAAGTTATTTATCCTTGTGTTATCTATACAACATCCTACTGTTGCCTCATTAAGTGAAGCAATTAATCCGTCAATATACACATTAAACAGCATATGGGAGAGCAAGGAGCCTTGTCTCACCCCGCAAGAGGAGCCAAAACACTCGGATAGTACATTGCCCCACCTAGCAGTGAAAGATTGGTGGGAATACCAAAATTTCAATAAATTTAATATGTACATGGGAACCTTCCTGTCTTCTAGTTTTGCAAATAAAATATTGTGGTTCACCCTATCATATGCCTTACTTATATCAAGGAAACAGCTATAAATGGTTGAATTACTGTCAATGTATTTAGATATTGTTTCTTTAAGTACATAGATACACAGGTCAGTTGAGTGGGACCTTTTAAAGCCAAACTGATTAGGAGTTGTCCATAGGAAATCATTTAATCGGAGTAAGAAGAGTTTTTCTAGTAGTTTCGAGAAGCAGGAAGCGACAGCAATAGGCCTGTAATTATTGCTGGACAGAATGTCTCCGTACTTATTTTTGACCAGGGACAAGATATATACCCTCATGAACTCTGCAGGGATATAGCTATGAGCAAGCATGGCTGATAGGAGCAATGATGTATGCTATATGATATAAATGATATAAATTCATTATTATTTAGTACCCTTTTTCGCGAAATGAAAATTAAAAAAAAAAAGTGATCAATTCTAGGGTCTTTCTTGATTTGTTTAACGAACTTTTAAACGCATCTGCACATATACAAGCTTTATTTTTTTTATTACAAAAGCTTTAGAAGGAAAACGTAAATCATTTGAACTTAAAAAAAAAAAAAAAGAGAAAAAATGGACTTTTCGATTCTCATCTGTTTCGTTTCAGCTGAAGGCCACTTATAGCAGTTTTCTCCATTAAAAACAAAACCCAATAAATTATAAAGACAAAAACGACCTTGTAATAATTAATGGAAAGTGTAAAACTAATAACTATCCATTTTACGGGACTGTAACTACAGTTACTTAGCGTAAAATTTATCGTGCCCATAAAATTTGAACTAAGATTTATTTGCAGTGATTATAAAACTAACTGCTGGGGGTTTATTTGCGTACGTCTACATCTGGGTTTTTGGGTTCTCGACTTTGTATTTCAATGAAGGTGCTGTAGCATAGCGAGCTGCTTTGCGGTATGTTATACCGCCGATGATCTCATTTGTCTGTTTATTCGAGGATAATATCCCTCGTTAACTAGCGGATTTAAAAATAAATTTGGTGGCAGCGTAATTCTCTCGTCTTACGAAGGTTTATTAAAGGCATTTATGCGCCCTAATCACGTTTTTTACTGCCCCGTTCATCGTCTGCATTTCTCTAAAAATTGAGCCCAAAATGAGCTCATTTACGACGGCTGCACTTTCAGCGTTATTCGAGGCACGAAGGGCGTATCCCTCAACAACAGGTGGAGATTGTGACGGTAATTTTGTCTTCAGTAAACCGTATCATTTCCCATGACTTCCTGCGTCAGTCTGCCACCGCTTCGAACCCCTTCTCAAATCTCATTTTCCCTATCTACCCCCAAACCATTATTCCTCAACTCATTTTAACCCCGCAAGAAATCTTCCTACCCCCCCCCCCCCCCCCCCCCAACTTCCCCAACTCTCTCGACCTCTCGGCGTCTTCAGTGACGTAACAGATAGCATTCAAGAACGCTTATTCTTGTCTGTCTGACATTCTTTAAGAAGGCTTCGCGACCAAATGTGATAAAAATAATTTAAAAATAATAATAAATGTCTCATTTTCAGTCAATAAAAAAATTATGTAAAGCGAAAAGAAGCTATGTATAAAAAAAAAAAAAAAGAATAAAAATTAATCATATTTTTAGAAAATGAACGCGTGTTTTATAATATAAATAAGCACACATTAGTTACACCTCAAGAACATATTTTTTGTTTATGCCTGTAGTTCGCTCCTTCCTAAATAGAACATAAAAATTATATATATATATATATATATATATATATATATATATATATATATATATAATATATATATATATTGAAAGAAAAGTATGCCATAAAAATCACTTAAATGAAAGAAAACGGAACACGGGTAATGAAGGGACGTTAAATATTATTAAAACTAAAAAAAAATAACAAAAATAATTACTGTAGTTTCATAGGTCACGTGATACTAAACCAAAGACGTATTGTAAATAACGAGAGCTGCATTTATTCTCCGCAAGATATCACTATTAAAATTTATTTATTTTGACAACCTCCTTTAAGAAACGAATTTCCAACTCGATTTGAATGTCGAACTTTGTGGGGGTACAACATGTGTCCACCACCTGCTTCTTCCTTTGTGCAAATGACAGTTACATCACGGTAGAACTTTCCTCAAACAAGAGGAAACCCTTCTTCAGGTTTCAAATGAATTTACCTTGTCTCGGTACCTCTTCTGTATTCATAGTGAACGAAAATTTATTAATTTTACATATGTATTCAAGTATCTGACATTCGCAAGGCGAAGTTTACTATAGTTCTACTTATATACGAGTGTATATATATATCTATATATGTGTGTGTGTGTGTGTGTGTGTGTGTGTGTGTGTGTGTGTTCAACAATGTTTTTGACACAGCTGTTAATAAAGTCATGTGTAGTACAAAGGTTTTACTGTTTTTAAATAAGTACCCCTCCACCCATACATCCATTCAGGCTATGAGTAGCTTACAGTATCATTGTCAAGTACATAGCGATGAACATATTATATAACGAGGCTTCTGTATAATAATAATAATAATAATAATAATATATATATATTATATATATATGAAAAAATTATTTCACGAAAGTGACACGTGAAAAATATTTATGATGAATAAAACCACGAAGGGAAAAGAAACACAAAGGGGTGCTCAAGCGCTTTCGTGTTCCTGAGGATGTCATTAGACGAAAGCGCTTGAGCACCCCTTTGTGTTTCTTTTCCCTTCGTGGTTTTATTCATCATATATATATATATACACATTTCATTTCCAGTACACGTATACAGTTATAAATAAGGCGGCATTTAAGACACTCTCCGAAGCATTTAATAAGTCATGCTGTAGAGACAATTATGATTAATAATAATTAATCAAAGCTTAATAAGTTGGTTCTTCAATCGAGGATGAAGTTAATAAAATTTCGGTGAAATGTCGAACGGTGAAGGAGGTATGTTTCCTGAACCTCGCCCAGAAGGAAAATCTTTATTTTAAAAAGAGACTTTTTAGTAAGATGAATAATTGTGAAAACAGGATATGTAAAGTGACTTCAAAAAAAGAGAACTTCTCATCCTGAACTGCATCGCATCATCGGATGAAAATAAAATATTGATTCATTGCAACGAAATTTGATATTTTTAACTTTTGAATATATAGTGTGTAGATTTTATAGCTTACGCAGGAACTTATAATTGCTTTAATAGCTGCTACTTATGAGCGTATATATATCATTTTGAGAGTTATTTTCAGGTGTATATATATATATACGAAAAAATACAGTTATATATAGGGCCTCTTTTCTATTTTAAAGCGTGATAATTCTTATATGACATTTATATCAATGTAAGAACAAGGTAACACATATATATATATATACAGGGTGTCCCGTAAGTCTGGACCCATAGGGAAAAATAATAAAATTACAAAATAGTCCAAAAATTTAATTATAATATATTTTTTTATTATTTTTATTATTATTTTTATTATTTTTTTATTATGATCTTACTCCGCTGGAGTTTTATTTGTGGGGCCACTTGAAAGCCAAAGTGTACGAGGTCAAACTTCAGAACATTTTCCACCTTAAAGCACGCATTGTGGAGGCGTGTCAAGAAATTTCTGCGACTGTGATTCAGAAAGTGCTGTCGCAGTGGAGATTACGTCTTCAACTATGTGTGCGACACAACGGCGGACACTTTGAACAGATTATGTAATAAATTTTTGGACTATTTTGTAATTTTATTATTTTCCCTATGGGTCCAGACTTACGGGACACCCTGTATATATATATATATATATATATATATATATACTGGTTTTTCTTTACTAAATTAAAATTACGTTTCAAGATCTTTCACATTTTACACAATTATCATTTACAGGGTGTCCATAAATTACCTTTTCAAATTCAATTTAGTTTGAATTGATATATTTTGTAAAGATAATTTATGGCTACCCTGTATTTCTGATAACCGAAAAATAACGGCCACTATGCGATAAAATACGAAGCGTTAAAATCAATTATATACGCGTTATTACAAAGGAAAAAATTGTAATACGAATCTTAATCTCGAATATGGCACACCTCATTCAACTTCTTTTGTTCTGCTTTCGCGTACTTACTGATGGAAAGGAAATTGCTGAAAAATTATTATCATTTGAGGTTCGAGGTGGCAGGATTCAAGGGTTCGAAGGAAGGAAGTGCTTTTGCATATATTTTGATGGATTAAAATAATTTAGAATTATGGTCACCTCGTTCTTATTAATTTATTATTAACGTTTCGGAGTTTTGAAATCATTACACCTGATTTCTTCTCTCTCTCTCTCTCTCTCTCTCTCTCTGTATATATATATATACACACACATATATATATAATGTGTCCTTCTGACTATTTTATATAGATTTTTTTTTTGTTCGTGTATCATAAAGAAATTTTAATTTTTTAATCTTTTTTAAAAAATTAACCCAAAAATTTATGACTTCGCTTTTAATTATTCCTTTAATCCTGACATCAAAGTGGAAAACTTTCTTCTCGGAAGAGTTTCGACGTATTAAATTAATTTTAGTTAAAGTTCGATGTGGAAGAAATTATGTACTCATGAACTGAGACTCTATATATAATATATATATATATATATATATATATATATGGGATGAATTTCACAATTGAACACGTGAAATGAAAGAATGATGCAAACCCACAAGGAAAAAGAAAAATGATTTCGAGGCTTGGAATCATTTTTCTTTTTCCTTGTGGGTTTACATCATATATACACTATGTATATATATATATATACATTTTAACTGCAAACAACACAGTATAATTAATGTAAAGAACGACGCTTGTGTAGAAGAGCGTCCGCACAAGATGAGGAGAAAGAACGAACAAATTAAAAATGAGACACCTCCCAGGAATCGAACCCGGGATCATCCAATTGCTGGTCGGACATGCTAACCACTACACCAAGGTCCCCAATCAGTGAGAAGTCGTAATTCTCCTACATACGAGCGGAATCGAGGTGCCTCATTTTTCATTTGTTCGTTCTTTGCCCTCATCTTGTGCGGACGCTCTTCTACGCAAGCGTCGTTCTTTATATATATATATATATAAATTAGTTTGTTTACTCATAAAACTGAATGGAAAGTAATTAAATTGTTAGAGTTTGTTTTGGGTCTTTGAACGTATAAAATTTGTATTTAAAACTGGAATACATTGTTTAGAATCGTAAAAGTTGAAATATTTCGCGAGCCCTTTTCGCTGTATTCATTTCATGAACACAAAAATAAAAGACCATAAAAGACGCGCCGTGGCTCTGTCCAAGTTTTGAAGTCTCATTAGAGCGCTTTATTTTATAATCGCTTCTATACAAACTAGGATGCGCGCGCCTTCAATAGTCTCTCGAAGGAGAGAGAGAGAGAGCGCGACTACGTGGTACGCTTAAATGCTAAAAGACTGTCGCCGCTTAGTTAGGAGCTACAGTTAATAATAAAGGAGCAGTTTCGATATGATAAGAGTGTATTATAAATTCGGAATACAACTGCACATGTTGCTAAAAAGGGTCTGGCAAATATCAGGGATAAGCCCTTATGTCATATGACACGCCCATGCAACCTCGCATTACGAAACATGAATAGTACGAAGTATTCGACTAAGAAGGGCGTAACTACCTTTTTTGATATACCCCAGAAAAGAATAGGTATACTATAAAGTATATGAATGGTTTCCTTCGGGACCCATTACTGAAAATTTCGAAGTCTGAATAAATTATCTCTTAAACTCGGCAGCTCCGCAAAAACGTTAATAAATAGTCCGACCAAAGGGACGTTAAATTAAAGTGCTCATACACCATTAAATTATGCTCCTGTTATTATCTCAAGCTCATCTTTGTGTAAGGGATACGTGTCAGCATTTGCACGTACTCCGAAAAATATATGCATCGCTTTTTTTCATCGTATGATTAGCCCATATTGCAAATTTCCAAAGGCGTGAGGAATGTTTCTCGTATGAAAGACCTTTAATCATATTATTAAGTACAAAATACCACTTTAACTAAATACGTAATGGCAGAGTTTGAATTGTAACGTGTAATTATGTCATGCGCAAATATTATGATATATTTCAATGAAGAATTTCCCCTCTTGCTTGTTAGGAAGAGGGGATAAAGTATAATTGTTCCTCTTAACGTCCGTAATTTACAAGGCCTTAACTTGATGGTCAACACTTAGTTTGCGGTAGAAAACACTGCGACATAGGAAGTAATTAATAAAGATCATAGCCAGGCAGGCTCTTAATTGAAAGAGTATAGTATTTATTAAGTGTGTGTGTATATATATATATATATTATATATATATATATATATACGAGTAAACAAATAAGCAACAGATAATATATAAATATTTATTAATAAATCTCGAATTGAGTTATTTACATGGGGGTATTCACGGAGAAAAGCTCTTTAAGTGGTGAATAAGGCCGAGAATGGTCTCTATGTTTATACGTATTAAAGCAGTTCCTTCAGGGTTGTTTTTGTACGCTATTAGTTTATTACAAGGAATGCCTCATGACGTCACTGGTGCCAATTCTTCTTGAATTACGTCATCATTACCTAATCACTTACAACATTCCTACAACTGTAAATTATTAGGTTCCTTATTACAGTCAGAGACGGAAGTATGGTTATTTCTTCCTTATTCATGTGACATTTCCTGGACTTGAAACTCGCTTTATAAACTTTTTAGGAAGTATAAAGCGTTCTAAATGTACAAATCATAAGCTTAATTTGAGATACAGCTGACAGTTACGTAATCGTAACATTCCACACCACAAAAGTTTTCTTCTGAATCTTACGAAAAGAAGTTAGAAGGTGGAATGCAAATAAGTATTAAGCTGTTCTCAACATTTTTATTTAGGTTGAGTTTTGTTACGATGGAATTTAAAACTCGCTTCATGAGTAAAAGAACTATTTATTATCGAAGGTTGGTATATTAATAACTAAAAGGTTTATATATTTTATAATTTTATACGAAATAATATGAAGGAGGTATAAAATAGAGGGTAATAAAGTAATAGGAGAATAAATAAAGCCACTTACCGAAATGAAAATAAAAATAATATAAGCTACTCACCAAACTCTCTTCAAATTTCGCTGAGATAGGACATCTCTCTTTGAATTAAATTTCCTGTACCCCGTTCAACCCAAGTATTCGAACCTCTTCAGTAGACTATTTTCAATGGATCCAATCGGCTCATGCAATTAAAAGAATGAAAATGGCTTTGAAATAAATTATGCTGGTGTATCTCCAATGTTATACCGTCCTTCCAATTTTTATTGAATCTATATTTGATGAAAAAGTTAGACCACCGTGATTAATTTCATCATCTTTTCTCGGGTTTCTTTCAATATCATATCTCAAGAATGCTATAGAAGGAGTGAGAATTGAACGTTCTTTGATTGAGCCCTTTTTATTGGCCAAATATGTCGAGGGGAGATAGAGCTTAAATTATGGATGAAGCAGCCGTAAGCAACCTAAATGATTCTAGCGGTCTTCTTCTCTCATTTCTATTTTCATTTAAAGTTGTGCGCCTGATTGGTTTTGGGGATGAAGATTTTCGATAGTATTTGAGTGGATTTTAATTATATAATTTATAAATTAGATTTGATGAAGGAATTTAATGGGTGAGTAAAATTGGTGAATTCGAATATGTATTTATTTGAATATATTTATTAAATTAACTTAAATTAACTCATTTTGAGCGAACATTTACGACATTTTATAATAGTTAATTAATAATAAGAAATACTAAAAATATTTAATAACCAAAAAAAAATATTTTTAAATTAAAATAATTGACCATAAAAATGAGTTTTAATTAACTTTTGTCTAAAAAAATATATCATTTATTATTGTAGTAAATATATTTAACATATAAAGTTGTCAAAACGTAACCTTCATTGGAAAGAATTTTTTTTTTAGGATGGCATCTGTTACCATCTGCTTAAAACACTTTTCTTGGCACAAATAACTGAAACCTTATTTTTGGCAAGATTATCAAATACGCAAACATTTAATTGGCATCCGTTGATAATATGCCACATTCGAAATATACATTATTATTTATAGTGCAAACATTATATTTAATTAAACAATGATAACAAAATCCCAGCGAACTCTTTGTCCAATTTATAATCCAATTTAAAGCTCAGCTTACCAGGATTACCACGATTACAAACAATGCAAACTATTTGTAATAAACAGTTCCTATATTAAAAGCGTTTTATTTTGACTCCCGCTGTAAAAATGAGTGCCAAAAATTTTCGCCTTGTTTACTCGTACTATTTTTAGCGTATATATGCAGTCGGCTACAATTATAGTAATTTCAAACGCAGTTACCTATCTATCTATCTATCTATCTACTATCTATCTATATCTATCTATCTATCTATATATCTATCTATCTATATATATATATTCTTTATTCCTTTGCACTAAAGGAAAAAATAAATATGCTTCGTCCTTGAGTTGTTGGTTGGAAAGATGTCCTCATATATTGATTATACATCACTTTACAGAAAATATGTCCGTGTCTTGACTTCTTTTATATATATATATATAAGACTTATCCCTTTGTAACCTTTGATGTTATTAATAGCGGTGCATTCCTTCATATTTCTCAAATGATAGTACAAGAGAGTGCCATGTCAAGGGAATGCTACATTCATGTAATTTATGTTTACAAAATAAACAATACACAACAAAGACTGTAGAAAGAAAAAAATGGCAGAAGTTGTGAACGAGAATTTTACTTTCTGAAATGTTTTTATTAATTTTCTTTTACTTCTTTTACATTCTTGTTGGTGACAACGAAAAGTTTAAATTTTTACCGATTAAGAGGGCGGCCATCTTTAATTCGTTGTGGCAAAAGTAGTATAAGTACAGCTTCATTTCAACAAAAAATCCATCACTAATTATTTTATTATTATATTTATCTTTTTACGTAATCGATTAAGTATTGTTTTAAGGGTTTGTTGACAAAGTATATTGTATGTAATATCAACACGTTATTCTGTATACAAAAATATATAGTAGTTGCCTCTTTGCCTGAAGATTTTTTAGTCTATTTTAGTTATTTTTGCAGCAAATCGAAAAATTATGCGTCTTTTTTTATGGATTTCAAAAGAAAATCACTTATGACAAAATTACATTATGCAAATCCTGGGCTAAGCCTTTTTGAAGTTATCATTTAATATAAGCCTATATTATACTATATTCTATTATATAACATTATATCATACAATGATTATACTCGTATATATATTCATTCTTTACGCGGATGCTTGAGAGAGGTTTCTATCGTGTTTTTAGTGATTTCTTTTTTCCTTTTATCTATTAATTTTTATTCCTTTTTCCTTTACTTCCTTCTTTAGTTCCTTATTCTTTTAATCTCTTTCATTCCTTTCCTCATCGAAACAAAAGCGACCTTTTCTTGTCGCTAATTTCGTTCAATTCTCTGCTGCACTCTTACGCATCGGATGTATTAACTGCCAAGCGACGTCGGCTACTATATACACACACACACACACCGAATATATTGCATACACCCAACAATGAGTAGGCCGATTAAGCAATTGTGGGCTCGTCGCGACCCACCAATGTTTCCGACCCACAATTTCACGTGAGAAAGGAACCGTGAAGGCAAACAAGCGATCCTGAGCAGCTCAGACGTGAATTTAATGAGTTTGTTCTTCGTTGAGGAAGCTCCAAGGAACTTTTTCAAAGCAAACCTTTATGACGTTCATAAAGGAGGAAAAAACGTTTCGTATGTCGAGAGATTCCATTTTTAGGGCAGTGCAACGGCAATTAAAGATGAATACGGACTATTAATTATGTAACTAAATGGCGACTCATTATTTATATATATATTATATAATATATTATGCGCCTCGTTGGTGTAGTGGTTAATGTCGTTGACTACGAATCCATCGGCCCGGGATCGAGACCCAGTGACGGCAGCCGGCGCGCAGCAAAACCCAGCTGTTCATCCTTCCACACAATAAAGAAAGTGGTTGGTAGATAAATGGGTACCCTGGGTTGCCTAGTGGTTAAGACGCTGGGCTGCTGGTGGGGCGTGGTTCGGATTCCACGTTAACTACCAGTTTTTTTGCACGCTTTACATTGACACTTCAACATATCTTCCTGCTTTGGTGATACGTCGTTCATTTCAGTTTTCCAAGTATTGAAACGTGATTTCGATTTGATGCCGTGTGTGTAATTTGGTTGAGTGTTCTTTAATTCGATTCGGGACGTCAGTTCTGTTAACTGTTGAGGCTTTGTGGCCTAAACGATTCTTTTGATATGCCCCCAATAAAAGAGAATAAAGTCTAAAGGTAAGCGTGGTGACTATGGAAGTTTTCCTCCCTCTGCCTGTCTGTTTTCCCGGAAAAATTTGGTTCAGAAATTCTCTAACATTCAAGGCATAGTGTGTGTGTGGGGGGGGGGGGGGGGGGGGGGGGGGGGAGTTTCATCTTGTTAAAAGATTGCTTCGTCCACAAGACTTAAAGCCGTGAGTTGAAAGAGAAGTTCTGCATCATTTCAAGGCAACGTTCTCCATTTACATGATCGCCTCCTCACAAAAGAAGATGGGCCAATACACTTTGACTTTCTTTAGACACACTACACTCACACACACACACACACACACACACACACACACACACACATCAAAAGAATCTGGTGATATCAAACCTCATTTGATTTTTTATTTCTTCAAATGTGACAGAAGTTTTAGTAGTTAATATTGCCGCTAAGATGAAATGTCATCTGAAAATGTGGACCAACTGAAAATGTGGACCAAAAAATTAGGATTTTTTTTTCTTGATTTTCGTGAAAAATCGATGACAGAAAATTAGCCTTTGAACGATATAATCCTCTATCATTAATTCCTGAACAACTTGAATTTTGTAAAAATTCTTTCGCAACTTCACCTTCAAAATTTTACGCATCGTTCACAATGGAATTTTCATCTCTGAATTAAGAAGAAGTAAATAATTTTTTTATTATTATTTTTAATGTAGGCCTATCTGCAACAGTGGTTACGATTTCTTCATCGACTGGTGGTCGACTGGAACATTATTTTTTTATTATCATTCATTGACCGTGTCTCTCTTTAACATTTTTCGACCAGTTTCTAGCTCGGGTTTTTCCACAAAGGTGGATTTTTCTTTTAATGGGATGTGACCGCTCATCTTTTATACGTTTATTACCGATTTAAATTAGGTTGAACACGGAGCGTATAATTTACTTTTTCCTCAGCTGTCGTCATTTTGGTTTATAGCTTCGTCTAGTTTATACCAGCGCCTCCAACGCAGTCTAACCTCGTTTAGCCGAGCCTAGAAAACATTGACAACTAATTTTTATAATGCCTTTTACTATTTTTACTATTTAGTTCTACCTCAAATAGGTAAAAAGTCATAAACTTTAAAGACCCTTCAAGGAATTTATACAACAACCTTGTATATTAATAAATGTCTTTTCCCTTCCATCAATATATATATATAATATATATATATATATATATATATATATATATATATATATATATATATATATGTTATAATGTTTCAGACCAACAAAGACCCTAGGATCCACTCATGGCTGGTCTACTAACTGTGTTCGTAATCGTGTATTGTGTATGTCCTCCGTGGTGGCGGAGGGGACCTACAATTTTACGTGGGTTCCGAACCACAAGAACATAAGAAATTTATGTAAAAACCGCCGGTAAATTGGCAACTACCAATTTTTACGAAACTAAATAATTATCAATTTAAAACCAATTAATTATCGATTTAAAACTAAAGATAGAATCTCTGGATCCAGAGGATCTAGTCATAATAGACTACTATCCACAAATATGTTACACTCTATACTCTATTTATAACGGACATGCAAATATATCAGATCCAAAGAATCCAGTCAATTTCATTACGGTATCCATCAAGTCACGGTCCATATCGATTGCGGACCAAGTCAAAATTTACAATCATATACATTACAATATATACACTTACAGAAAAAGTGTAGGTGTGGCTGTAAAGACTGTACAGTAATGTAGAAATGTGTGTGCACCCATTTTGGGTCTCCCATTTAAAGGTGTTTGTGGGGCAAGTGAAGATCATGAGTTTTTCAATACCTCACAGTACTATGGGGGGCACCGCTCGGCAGAGGAATCTCTTTAAATGGGGTGTGTAAGGACAGAGAGTATCCCCTAACCCAAGACGCTGCCTCCCTATATCCCACAACACTTGTGTTGAGCTGTGGGATCTATCCCCAGAAAGCCTTAATTTTACTACCTTAAACTATACACTTTCTATCAACATATGCGTCTAATCGATTTTTAAACATGTTTATAGACGTGCTACTAATTACTTCTACCGGCAAACTATTCCAGCTATTTACTATTCTATGCGTAAAAAAGTTTTCGCAACTGCTGTCTCGAACCTTCTACTTGTCAACTTACACCCGTTATTTCTAATCCTATTATATTGAGATATTTCGAAAAAGCTATCTCTATCTACGTTATCGAACCCATTCATAATTTTGAAAACCTGGATTAGATCACCCCTTAACCTCCTAGTCTCGAGTGTTGTCAATTTTAACTCCTTAAGCCTATCCTCGTACGACTTTGACCTAAGCGACGGAATCATCTTAGTTGCTCGTCTTTGAACTCTTTCGATTTTGTCTATATCTTTGCGCATATGCGGATTCCAAAATTGGACCGCGTACTCCAAATGGGGTCTAACTAATGATTTATAAAGTGGAACTATAATATCGCGCGATTTGTACTCAAAATTTCGAGCTATAAAACCTAACACTTTGTTCGCCTTATTGACCGCTGCTGTACTTTGTTTCGCTACTTTTAAATCACCCGTGACTATAACTCCTAAATCTTTTTCCTGCTCTACGCTTGTTAAATCTTTCCCTGACATACTATACGCAAAATTACCGTTACGCGAACCTATATGCAAAATTTTGCACTTATCAACGTTAAATCTCATTTGACATGTGACTGACCAATCAACATTTTATTCAGATCTTCCTGAATTTTACCTCTATCTTCGTCATTAATCGCCCTACCACCCAGCTTCGTGTCATCCGCAAACTTTGAAACTGTACTGACTAGGCCGACATCTAAATCGTTAATATATATAAGAAAAAGCAAGGGGCCCAATACAGAACCCTGAGGAACGCCACTCGCTACATTAGCCCAACACGACTCCGCTCCATCAACGACCACCTTCTGTTTCCTGCCTCGCAACCACTCTTCTAGCCAATTTATTACTACCCCCTGATTCCATGAGCCTTAGTTTTTTCAATGAGTCTTTTGTGCGGCACGGTGTCAAACGCTTTTTGAAAATCTAAATACACTACATCAACCGCCCGATGTCTATCGTAAACGTCAACCACGCTTTGGAAAAATTCTAAAAGATTAGTTAAGCAAGATTTGTTTCGCCTAAATCCGTGCTGCGTATTTCTAACTAGCTTATGGAATTCTAAGTGTTCGACTATACGATCCCTAATTATTGATTCCAGTAGCTTACCTACAACAGACGTTAAACTGATTGGTCTATAATTTCCCGCCGCACCTTTATCGCCTTTCTTAAAGATAGGTGTTACGTTTGCTAACTTGAAATTATCTGGTACGCCCCCTCAGAAATAGACGCATTAAAAATCTTTGTTAGCGGCACAACAATGCTATCTTTTAATTCTTTTAGTTGTATGGGATATATGGAATCCGGCCCGGTGATTTACGCGTTTTCATTTTATCAATATAGCGCGTTACCTTCCCTTCACTAACCACTATATTATCCAAAATATTACCATTATCAAACGGTATTATGTCCATGACCGTAGGGATATTTGTTACATCTTCTATAGTAAAAACTGACGTAAAAAATTCGTTTAGCAAGGTAGCCATTTCCTTGTTTTCAGAAACTAGATCTCCGTTTAGATTTTTCAAAGGCCCCAAGACGCTTTTTACTGGATTTCTATTATTGACGTATTGAAAGAATCGCTTGGGGTTTTCTTTACCGTCACGAGCTATGGAGATTTCAAATTCGCGCTTGGACTTTTTTATTACACTTTTCGCTTCACGCCTTAGAGATATGTAGTTGTTTCGTAACCACAAATTGTCTTTATCGCACTTATGTAGCCTATAAGCCCTATCTCTACTCTCTTTATAATGTCTCCTACTCTAGAAGTAAACCACAAGGGCTTGTTGTTTACTTTCGCACGTTTAATTTTGTACGGTACACATTCCTCATTTATAGTCCTAAATACTGTTTCGAACGATTCCCACATTAGTTTTGCGCTGGAGTTCCCCATCACGTTTTCCCAATTGACGTGTGACAATTTAATTCGAAATTTACTAAAGTCTGCGTGCTGGAAGTTAGGAATTTTCGTCGAGTTAGCTGGTTT
This sequence comes from Bathynomus jamesi, assembly GCA_023014485.1. Lineage (NCBI taxonomy): Eukaryota > Metazoa > Arthropoda > Malacostraca > Isopoda > Cirolanidae > Bathynomus > Bathynomus jamesi. Next base: position 232,449 of record JAJOZX010005810.1, read on the forward strand.
CGAGTGACTTACTGAGAGGACAAACTCTACCATATTGTGATCGCTATTGCCCAACGGTTCTATTATTTGAAGATCAGTAATTAGCCTATCATCCGTATATATATATATATATATATATATATATATATATATATATATATATATATAATTCTATTTAAGCATTATGTAAATGTAATGCCAAAGTAAAGTCCAGAAAATAAATTGCAAACGTCAATTCAAAATCAATCGCGAGTGTGGCTTTAATTAAAATTTTGATTTGAGTTACCCTTCATAATTAACAGTTTTGATATCTGTAATTAGATTCCTTGCCCGCCTTCCTTCTGCAAATAAATCGATTACGACGTCGAGCACCTATAGAGTGCCAATATATGACCTCAGAACTAGTTCCAGTAGCTATGTAAGACGTATAATAATATATGTATGCGTTTGGTCGCGTTATACGCGTGCGTAATTCGCGTAAATCTCCCGTTTACGCATAGCATTTACAGCGTATTTGGTTTATTTATGGAGCGAAGCAACGTTTTTAGGAAACCTTTTTCCTTCTCTCATTATTTGTCAACCACAGTTTGATTCCGTGTCTTATCGATCAGTGAGAGTCGTCATGCACCGGACATTCAGGCGCCGCTTAGTCACCCCATTGCAAGGGTGACTGGGGGCTCGCCTAGTAGCAACAATTGTTTACTCATTCCACATGGAGAAACTAATGCAAGGCGTATATTTTATGCGTGGTGAATCACGTCTACATTTGTAGAAAGGGGATTTTTCATTACGCTTTAAAACGGTCAATATATGACGTATGTATATTCGAAAAATTGCCTGCACTTATATATATATTATATATATATATATATATATATATATATATATTCCTCTCCATCATAACCTCGAGCTTTCAAAAGAAATTAATTGTTGATTTCGTTTCATATATTTCAAAGTTAGTCTTTTTGTGTCAGAAATCTCTCCTCGAAGCCATTTCCTCCATTTAATCCAATTAATTATGCAAAAGCTGAACCATAAATATGGTATTAATTTAGTCTATTATTTATTTAAATGTTTGCAGGCTGAGCTGAATTTTTATTATTATTATTTTTAAATTTAGGCCTGAAATATGTTTACGAAGGTTCTAACTCGCATATAAAATGTGTGTGTGTGTGTGTGTGTGTTTGTGTATATATATATATATATATATATATATACTGTATATATGATACAACTCAGAATGGTCTCCTGAAATAACTTTTACGGAATACAACACAGACCTAATGTGTATGGAACAAGGAACCCTTCTGGGATAATTAGTGAATCCACTATAGTCCAAATAAGTAATGGTAAATAGTAAATACTAAAGTTTTTCTTTTCATGATGGAAGTCCAACGTTGGCAACGGGTCACTAGCTTCCCTCACTACCTATCTGTTAAGCAGATAGGACCCAGCTTTGGGACAGGGTCTAGAGTTTAAAGCTAATCTAGACAACTGTTTATTACCTTGTTTTTTGAAAGTGAATAAGATGACAATTCCTTGAGAGAAGACAAGGATTGTTACATTTGTGCATGAAAGTGATTCCGTTGTTGCCACTCAAAGACACTTTTGACGTGAAATGAATAAACCACCACCTGAAAGACATAGTATACGAAGACGGGTTGATTAATTTGAAAAACCTGGAACTGTACTAGCTGAAAGGGAAATCTCCCGGAACGCCGAACAAATCTTTTGAAAGAATGAATGCAGTTCGCGAAGCATTTACCAGAAACCCTAAACAGTCAATTAGGGAAGGGGAGTTTGAGTTGAACATACCGCGCCCCTCTGTCCATAGGATCCTTCATAAAGAATTACATTTTAAACTTACAAAGCGCAAGTGCTCCATCAACTTTTAGTGAAAGATTATGAAACCAAAATAAACACACGGAATGGTTTAATCGAAAGGATAGAATCAGATGACTAGGCTACATTCATATTTCAGGCAAAGTAAACCGACATAAGTGTAAGATTTGGGAGGGGGTGGTGAACACAACCAACATGAAATCTATAAACACGATAGGGATTATTCCCCTCAAGTAAATGTCTGGTGTGCTTTGTTACGTTCTCGCATCTATGGACCATTTTTTTAATTTTTTTTTTTACTCACAAGCTATAACTGGCGGTTCTTACCTAAAGATGCTTGAGGAGCTTTTATTCTACAGTTGCAAGGAACTCCCCGCTTGTTACAAAGTCAACCTTCAAACAAGATGGAGCACCATCACATTTTGCTCGAAGCGTTCAAATATTTTTGAACGAAACATTTCGAGGGCGTTGGATTGGTAGGAAAGGACCTACAAAATGGCCCGTTCGTTCCCCCGATTTATCCCTTTTGGATTTCTGTCTTTGGGGCGTTTTGAAAACAATAGTCTACCGTAGCAAATCAAGAGATATTCAGGAGCTAAAACATCGTCCATTCTTGAAGCTGTGTTAAAAAATGCATTTTGAGAATTTGAACGTAGAATAAAATTAAGTATAACAATATTAACTCTTATGTTTCTTATTCAATTTGTCTGTCAAAAAAGCCAAAACATGTTTTTGAAAGACATGAACAGCAACAGTGTCATGAGTGATGGATTCCAATTTGCAACATATGAATGTACTTCATTTTGCATTACAATTGAAAACATTTTAGAAAATCTTCAATGACTACAAATTCATTTTCTTTTAGTAATTCATCCATTGAAAGTGTGCTGGCTGCATTTTTTCCATTGAAATCATGTCGCAAAAGCTTTAAAATAGTTTGTGAATGTCTCAATGTAAAACATAAAACATGCACACGTTATACGAATTAAATAAAACTTGTAACCCTTCAGAATATGTCATTTGGACGTTGCTGGTGTCTGAACAAATAAATATATTCTTTTTTTTTTGGTATATTAATTTCTGGACACCCTGTGTGTGTATATATATATATATATATATATATATATATATATATACGTATGTGTGTGTGTGATACAAACTATTATATAGAAAGATAAATTTAAACCTATATTAATTTAACTGGCGAATTACAGAAACCGCTAATCTATTTTATCAATCCCACGAATGCGAACCTTAATCTCGTGTCAAAACCACAGAAGAAATCCATTTATCCAAAATTCAGAAATGGAATTAACAGAATAAAACATATTAATAGAAAAATGTGGAATAAGAAAAAGTGTTGCATGATTAACCCAAATTGAATGTCACTCACTGTGATGTATCTTGACTCGTTAGTCGAAGGGGGTTCGGGTCTCTTATAAATAAACATTATCGGGAGCGAGTTCTAATTTTATTTGAAAAATGTTTCGCGAGTCATTCATTCCATTACTGTTGGCCGAATTTAGTTTAAGAAATATATACAATGCCTGACAGATGGCGTGAATCTCTTTTTAAAAGCCTATATTGATGTTTATGTTACCTAAATCTTTAAAACAACTTTGATTTATGTACAAAACGTATTTACGCGACAAACTGAACTCGTAAATTATACCAATATAAATAACGAAGCTTTAAAAACTATAATTTTCAGTCTCTAAAAGAAAAAATTACTTACACACACACGCGCACACACACACACACACACACACACACATATATATATATATATATATATATATATATATATATATATATATATATATATATACTGAAGCAAAACGTGCATCACAGCTTGACGATGTCTCATCTCCGCCTTGTCTAAGCCACGTCCGGAGAACTTCTTTTACTATTTCACCAGGAAACCAACCAAAATATTTCCTTTCAAGTACAGCTTTTGAGTGTATGTCGTTTCATCTCAATAACATTAAACTAGTTATTGTACTTCTCTATAATGATAATTACTGGAGGGTAACTCGTCCATTTCCCGTAAAGATCCTGATAAAACGAGATACTCACTAAAGCTATACACTTGCAAAGATTTTTTGGAGGCTTTCCTGGACAGAATGGTGAGAGACGTGTTTGGGAATGACTCAAGCTATAGGGGAAAACGAAACTTTCTTTGTGATGCATGTTTTACTTCACTCCTCGTGTATATATATATATATATATATATATATATATATATATATATATATATATATATATAAGCAAACAACCACAAGGAAAAGGAAACACAAAGTCCGAGCGCTTTCGTGATATATTCACATTATCAATGATAATGTGAATATATCACGAAAGCGCTCGGACTTTGTGTTTCCTTTTCCTTGTGGTTGTTTGCTTATTAATAAGGTCACGTGTTATTTTGTGATTCTAGTGCATATATATATATATAACACTTGCACTGTAACATCCCTACCTTTTCCTATATATAAAAGCAAAGTATATAATAGATTGAATTACAGTATTTTATTTATAGGAAAAGGTATAGGGGATGTTACAGTGCAGGTGTTAAATATTTTGAAATTTTGCACACCTATAAAATTTTTACAGTTAGCTTGGGTAATGCACTTTCGAAGTGTTTTGCAGCCTCATCCGGAGTTAGACAAAGCTCCTTGTTCTCTCCTCCGCTTTTAATGTGCATACTGATGTGGCTCAGTTACTTCACTTAATGAGTCTAAAGTAGATTGTTTTATAGATAAGATAAGAATAAATAACTTACTGTATAGTCTATGGTGATGATATGGTATTAATAGTCCTTTCGGTTCAGGGTATGGACTGTTATATAAATCCGCGAGTTATCTTCGAAGAACCATGATACCTCAATTTAATATGAATAAAATAATGGTTATACATTTTCATCCCAGATGTTCGTAACAGTCATGTAACAGTTATTTTGAAAATCAATAGAAAAAGTACAATACTTTATATAACGGGGTTCACATAATCAGTAGCTCCTTCAGTGATGACTCACATATTAAAAAAAAAACCATATTATCGAAGTTTGCGTGTTAAAGCAAATATGTTTATAAGGAACTTCAGATTCTGTACAAATGAAGCTAACAACTCTTTTGTTTTTGTACCTTTGCTGCGCTAATATAAGGAACTCATCGAAGCTAAAGATATTCTCTTTGTACGAGTACCTTTGCAGCAGTTTGGACAAATTGTAAAAAAGAAAAAAGTGTGACAGAATCCTAAATTTACTTCACAACAATTCTTTCAAAATGCATCGTAAGTTAGCTCCAAGGTGCTCAGCATCACAAATCTGTGCTAATCACACCATCTCGATCCTCCCTAAGGTAACTAGACGGGCTGAATGCAGTCTAATGCAAAGAATGCCAAACTTGGATAATCCAATTATCCGAACTATATATTTATCAGCCCTGCCATATGTGTTCTGAACTTTCATGGTTTGAAAATGTTTGTCTGTAGCTTTCCTAAGCACTGATAATGTCAATTTTCATTTCTGTTTTTTAAGTTTTGGTTTTTGTTGTTGTTATGTATGTTGTGGAAATTACGTTTTTGTCAATAAAACTATTACTATTTATTATATATATATATATATATATATATATATATATATATATATATATATGTATGGAATATCATGCATCATAAACGCCCACGATTTTGCATAATGCAGAATTATCTCCATCCCAGGATTTGAACCTACCACCTACGCTACAACGGGATAAAACGGATATTTCATCGTTGGCGGACACACATAACTTTCGAGCCACCCCCATCATCACTTTCTATTCATGAAGTGGTGGCTTCGAATTCTGGTGGGGGTAATTTTGTATATATATATATATATATATATATATATATATATAAAACAAAATGCATTATTTTAAAACATTGTAGAATATAGGCATATAAATATTGTGCGAGCGTACTACACAAATTATTAAAATTAAATCCGTACATTCAAGAGTTATGTTTTGTATTTACATATATTTTGTTGAATATATTTCATCTATTTCCTTGTTTCCATATTGCATTACCGTTGTTATGTAAGGGGAACACTCTTGATCTCGTAAAAGCTTCGAATAACATGGAAATTTACAAAGCCAAACCACCGAGGCTGCAACCCAAATGAAATAAACACGCAGAAAATTTTTGGAACAGCAGAATTTGCGTGCAAGGGATGCTTTTAGCAACAAACAGAACGTGTCGTGTTTTGAAATAGTTTGGAGGTCATGGGAAACGCCCCATGCAATGTAGATGGTTGGTGCTCGTGAGACAGACAGCTCAAAATCTTTGGTTCAATTTCAAGTGGAACACTTCATAGCACCATCGCAAAATTTTGTCAGACAAGTAAGAGGAACTTAACTGTTGACAAAGATTGCCATTAGTGGTCATACAATGAACATATCAGATGAGATTTACTTTTCGACATCGTAAATAATTTTGGTTTATCACAAAGAACAACTCAACGTCCTTTATGTAAACTGAGTTTCAGTAGACATGTTTCCTTTACCCCCGACCTATCTAAATTACGTGCAGCTGTCTATGTAAAACGAAAATTAACATGACCCCTAGCGGATAATGCACCGACTCATGACATTTATGGAGGTTTGTTCTGTTGCCTCGGAAGAGTTTCGCGTAATCAATTCACGTTGAATGGACGTACTAAGGTATTTGGATGATAGCTAGTCAAATATTTCAGAAGTGTTTGTTGCAGCCTACTGCAGTGAAACACGATAGTTTTAGTGTAATAGCAAGACACTGAAAAACCCGCATTCATCAAAGGATAACTTAATTTTCCGAAGTTTATATTCATCCCTGAAAATCATTTTCCATTAGTCCAAAACGGGTTTTGCAGATAAAATGCACGTGTTGCGAGGGGACTTCACCACATATCATACTCCGAAACTCCAATTCATTGGAAGAGACAAGAGGGGTTGTAGGCTCTTCCCTTGGCACTTAAAAGCCTTGATATGAGAGCCCTGTTGAATAAGTTTGAAGCACTTTGATCTTCAGATGCTCAACCGAAAACTCGTCCCACATGTGCGGCAGCTATAAAGGCAATTTTAACCGAGTTTTGGCAACATCTTCACCATACCATGATACGAAATCTCATCACAGATCTATGCAAACACTCGCAGTCCTTCATGAAGCCTCTGGAAAAACATACTCCATCTTAATTGATATTTCTTCTTCCAATTTCTTCGACATGTTACGCACACACACACACACACACACACACACACACACATATATATATATTATATATATATATATATATATATATATATTGTTGTAGCGCTTATAACTGTAATTAGTCTTAAATTGAATAAGCCGAAAATTAATCCCAAGATGACGAAGGAGTTAGTGAAAAGTAGAAGCTGTTCATGCGCCACGCACTGAATTATTGACTTTATGAAATTAGGTAAATGTTGAGAGAGAGAGAGAGAGAAGAGAGAGAGAGAGAGAGAGAGAGGAGAGAAGAGAGAGGAGAGAAAACACAAAATGAAGCCAATAATAATGAACTTGATTCCTCAGGCAAATTAAGGGAGAGACCGATATCAAAAGAGAACAATTAAGCGAGAACTCGGCTTTTCCGTCCAAATATATACACTTTGTTTTCGCTTCTGTTTCGCTTTTTTTGTTTTTTTTTTTGTTTTTTCGTGGCTGCAATTCTCGATTAAATGGTCAATGTTAATTAAACTGTTAAATTTGGATCAAAGCCCAAATTGCGTGTGGCTCGAAACGTTTTATTCATATTTATGGTTTTTAAAGTTTTGTAAATGTGTTTAAACTTATTTCATACAAACTTTGCGTATATATATATATATATATATATATATATATATATATATACAGGGTGTAACAAAAGTCCGTTCTCATAGGGAAATCTTTTCCGATATTTTATTTAGCAACGAGGCTTGTTTTCATTTAAATGGAACTGTGAATCGTAACAATTATATTATCGTTACTGGAGCGACGAGCATGTACCGGATTAATTGGCAAGTTGATTGCATTGTTTGTAATGTAGAGTTAAAACTATTTTTCTCCTTCAATTCTGTTATATCTTATTTCCCTATGAGAACGAACTTTTGTTACACCCTGTATATATATATATATATATATATATATATATATATATATATATATATATATAATATAAAATTTCCAATTAATATGTAAATACAAACATTATTAAATTCTATCCAGAAAACAAATTGTTTTGTTGAAACAAAAACAATATTTCCAAATAATGACTAAAGATTATTTTAAAATTAGAAATGTAATGTATTGCCAGCCAGCGGTAGTTCAAAGTAATTCAATCGAATCCTTTAAAAAGAAACTACAGTAGATGCTTATCTCGCTTTGCTTTAAAATTTTCACTTATCTTTCAATTTTCTTACATTTTTAACCTTCCTTTCTTAAACAGACAGGCTCGTAAGGGACCACCACCAGCCGGTCTGTGTTGCTGTTTGGTCTTGTTTGTATTCCTTCGTAAAATTAGGTCATAAATAATTTTGACAAAAAAGAAAAAAGAAAAAAAATTGATCGAACTTTGTATTATGTATTATATATTGTGTACTGTATTACGTATTATGTATTGTGTACTGTATTACGTATTATGTATTGTATTATGTTACCAACTAATGAAAATTTGTTCCGAAATAAGAGTAAAAAATATTTACTTAAAAATAATTTTTTTTTTTTTTAATTTATTTATTTTTTTTTCTATTTTTATCTTATTTTTCTTTATTTCGTTATCATATGTTCATTTTCAGCCTTCGTGGCTCAATTAGTCATAACGTTTTCCTATGGATGAAATGAAGAGGCTAATAAGATCGGGGGTTCGAATCCGGATGTTGTTGGTAATAATAATAATAATGCAGGATAGTGCAATGAGGCGTATTAGTTGGTCTGAGCTTTGTGCCAGTTTCTGACTCTCTTTAATGATTATATATATATATAGGTTCATTTTTAGGATGAAGAAATAGCAGAATTGTGACAACACAACTGAATTAATTATGCCCGATATATATCATATATACACACTATATATATATATATATATTATATATATATATATATATATATATATATATATATATATATATATATATATATATATATATATTATTTTAATGAATGATTACACCGACAAAGATACGTATGTCAGTATTCAGTGTGTCCCTCTTTTTTCCCTTATAACAGTTTGGACTGTGTTAACAATGGTGTCATTGTACTTCTTTACCAGTGATGGTAGAATATTCATTTAAATATTCTGCAGGTCTTTCCACAGTTGTTCAATATTAGATGGTTTTGCTTTATCCTTCTCAGCGTCTACATAATCCCATATAGACTCAACTGGATTCATGTTGGGGCTTTGTGATGGCCATTCCATAATTTCTAGTTCTCCAGCGTCCTCCTTCCGCTTCAAATATGTGTTTACAATCCGTGCCGTGTGTTGTTCGAAGATAAACCCTAGTCTAATCAAACGCTTTCCATCTGGCACAGCATGCAGTTGAAGAATTCGCCTGTACTTCTCTTTAGTTAGTTAGAGTACCATCAGTTTTCACATTGGAGCCAAATGAGCCATATGGACCCTCAAACACTGATAGATCCCCCACCATGCTTTACTGTTGGTTGTAAGCACATATCATATTATTATATCTCTCACCCTGTTCATTTAAAATTTTGACTCATCTGTCCACAGGACCTTCACCCAATCTGTCGACGTGCAGTGGACATGATCTCGCGCATATTTTACCTTCTTAGACTCGTTTCCTAGTCTCAGGTATGGCCTTTTTGGCAGCAGCTCTTCCGTGCAACCCTACCCCTTCAATCAGCGTCGTATTCTTAAGGCCAAAACATTTAGTACCTTGTAAAGAATTAAAGTCCTGCTGCAAACTGTGACTCACTTGTATTCTATCTATTAGGCACGTAACCTTCACGTAGTGGTCTTGAGATTTTATCGTTTTTATTGGCCTTCCTTTTCTGGTTTATCTTTAGTTGACCCTATTTCAAGATGGCGTTTGATAGTGCCAGGCACTCCTTTTACAGAAATGTCCAGTTTTCGCAATTTCTCTAATAATATATCTTTCGTCTCATAAAGTCACGATCTTTACGCGAATACCTTCTGATATCTGCCCTACTGGAGCCACTACATGTGAAAAAAATCAGGCACTGATGTAGCAAACTAAGAATGTTTATAAAACACATTAATACAAAACACTCTTACATTGAAAACATTCTATACAAACAACTATTTCACTCTATTGAAGCGAAGAATACAAAAATCTAAAATCTAAAATGGATTACCAATGAAAGGAACAACGAGATAATATCCATGAGTGATGCCATTGTAAAAATACTTTCAGATAATTAATTAATAAACGGATAACCTCGTGTACGTTAATATACATGCGTAAAGCGGACAAGTAAAATTATGCTATTTAGAAACATCTGTTGCTAAAGTGGCTTTTCCAAACTTTTGAACACTAATATATACATATATACACACTATAGATTACCTACTTGTGGAGCCTCTTTCCGAAGGAATCGAAAAGCTTAGTTTTCTATGACATGCTTTTAGGGTATTATAAGAAAGAAATAAATACGCGTTGGTCAACAGGTGTTTGGGAACACATGTCCTTCCTATAAAATATGAGTTTAACGGTTTTTCTCTAATGAACACCATTCGAAAGCATGTTTTAACTTCATTTATAATAGTAATTTCTTTCATGTGAAAACAAACTCCCTCGTTTTTTTTTTATTAAAAATTAAAAGGTATTAAAGAGAATTTTTCCATAATTACCTTAATTTGCTTTTCATGCAGGTATTTCTTAAATTATGCCTAAATAAAACGGATGAAATTTGCTTGTTTTGCATGCGTCTCAAAACTTGTATAGTGTTGCAAATATTCGTGTGTGTGTGTGTGTGTGTATATATATATATATGTGTTGGGTGAGTCATAAGTACAGCCTCAAAAATAAGTATACAATAAATACGTTTAAGGCAGAACTTTTAGTTCACCCTGTATATATATAACTTTATGTCATATAATTATGAGATTATGGTGGTGTGCAACTCCAACACGTCACAATTTAGAAGTCCTTGAACGTCAAAACACACCATATTGATCTTGAAATTTTCACAAGAATTATGAAAATAATTTTTAGCATCTGGTTCTCGTTTACGGTGTTCTTGAAAGTGTTTGCATCATGGGTGTTTTTCGTTAATGTTATTATTCAGAGTTTAATAGGGGCGTATTATATACAGGGTGTGTGTGTGTAAAGTAACGCTAGTGAAGAGACAAATTCGATTTGAATTATATTAACGGGAGTGAACATGGACGAGTAATATTTATTACACATAATTGATAACAACTGTAGATTCCATAATAAGGTTTATAAGAGACGTCGAAAATGTTTTTACGAGTTAAAAAAACGAGTTGAAACTAGTTTAAACCATTTCAAATCGGATTTGTCTCTTCAATCGCGTTAGTTACTTTATACACACCCTGTATTACTGAAATTTTTGTATGAATCTTTACGAAAGAATCCTTGAGCATTGTTAAAAGTAGATATAGTCCTAATTTTCAATCTGTTCACGTGATTTAACTTCGTGGTTTTATCTATCATTGATCGTTCTCCTCTTTGGTTAAGACATTATTTTCTCATCTGTTCCTCGTTTTCCTACCTTAGTTCCCTTTGTCTCAGGCCATTAAAACTTCTTTCTCCTTCTGTATGCTTTCGCAACCACTAACTTTATTTTCTCTTCCCTCAGCGGTCGAGGTAAACCAAAATTGCAATTTCGTTCACTCGACCGCTCCGCTTCAGTCGTCGACAAAATGTACTGATATTCAAGTCATAAGTTGTAATAAGCTTTTATGTCCGTAAAACCACTCCAAACGGTATAAACTAAAAAATAAGAGAAATTAATGTTTTTTTCGCGAATAAAATCCATTTTAATTATTTTAAATAATAATTGCTCGTGTAAATAACTGCAAATAATTGTAAATAATTGCAAACATTTTGTGACAGCTTTATGTGTTACAGCTAAAATTGAAGTTACCGCTTCATCATTTTAATGATTATTTATCATTATTTTAGTAATTCTACGGCAAAGATCACGTGACAGAAGGGGATCTACAGCTTTACGTAGGACCCCAACTATCTACCGGTCACTACTACACCAACTTAAAGCGGAGGACGGCCACCCATACCCCTACTGAACAGACACAATGTCGCTTAACCTCGAACGCATTTAAAATAGATTAAATTGGCATTTGTATTCCTATTCCTTTAATCATAATCACATTATGATCTAGATTGCTACATTTCATGCCTCATTAATGCCTGTATTGACTTTCAGCTATAACTTTAAAACATGCAAAATACATCAAAGTCGTATCTAGAACATAAAAATACTAATTAATTATTTAATATTATTTTTAACTACGTTACAGTACTTTACAGTACTTTACAGTACTTTACACTTCTTATGCTTTAAGAAACCACACTTTAATATATTATAAGCATTAATTTCATTACATAGGATATATATATATATATATATATATATATATATACACAGTTTTAGTATTTTAATTAATGGTTTACACGTATGAACATTTTCAAAAATCCTTTCGTTAATGAGTTAGAAAGCAATTAAAGATAAGCATATACAATTAAATAAATTATGATTAAAGAACCCTTAACACATATACCGTGTTCCTAATTATTAATATGATACGTAAAGTGTGGGAACGGATATGAGGCCAGGAGGAAGAACGATAGTAGAAAGCAATTCTCTCGCACATCAAATTCTTTCTCAAACTCAGAAAGTAATATATATATATATTATATATATATATATATATATATATATATATATATATAGAGAGAGAGAGAGAGAGAGAGAGAGAGATATATATATTGGAAGGCCGCTGACCCTGAAGATTGTGATATGCGAGCAAGTTCGACTCCCACTGAGGTATCGGTACGCCTCGAGAGTTTGAATTTATGTCCGTCACTTTACACTATCTTTACTCACAGTACGTTCATTGTACGTTCATAGTACGTTCTGTGTCCGATATAATTAAAAAGTAAACAGAAAAAGGACATCCTTTATTTCAAAAAAATACAAATTTAAAAAAAAAAATTCTCAAAAATTAATATTATTTAATAGAAATATTTTTTATTTTCTTTATTTATTATTTTTTTTTAATCATCATTATTGAAATTGATTTAAAAGATTTGTAGTTTTTTTTTTTTTTTTTAATAAGATTTAACTCACATTTAGTTAAATTTAACATTATATATATTAGATCTTTAGCTATTATTTAACAGGTACAGGACTTACTTACTTACTTATTACTCTCTCTTTTAAAAGGAAATCTCTCTCTCTCTCTCTCTCTCTCTCACCTCTCACAAGTTAATGACCTCTATAAGATGTACGAACGCTCAGCGCTGTTAACACTATAATATATATATATATATATATATATATATATTATACCATGATATACATTCAAATTTACCACGTTCGTTATGCAAAATAAGCGTTTCGAGATTGTATATCTATCAAAAATACAGGCCAAGATAACTTAAGGCTAAATGAATGTGTTGTAATGACCTTCAGGAGTATATATATATATATATATATATATATATATATATAAAGGGTGATCCAGAGAAATGAGACCCAAAAGAAACCCCTGTAACTCTTAAAGTATAAGTCCTTTTATAAAATCATACGCATCATTCGAAAGAGGATAGTTACAAGTTTGTACAGGATTGTATAGGTTTTGACAATACAAGACAAGATACGATACAAAACAAAATAAAAGTGTTAGTTAAAACTAACCCTTCAAGATGACTGCATGGACTGTGGAACAGCTGCGTTTCATAACTGAGCAATATTATGAGCATGGAAGAAGTGTAGTTTCAGCTCTTAGAAGGTGATTTTGACATCTGAAAATTTGTCTTGAAAGATCTTTGAGCTGAAACTACACTTCTTCTATGCTCATAATATTGCTCAGTTATGAAACTCAGCTGTTCCACAGTCCATGCAGTCATCTTGAAGGGTTAGTTTTAACTAACACTTTTATTTTGTTTTGTATCGTATCTTGTCTTGTATTGTCAAAACCTATACAATCCTGTACAAACTTGTAACTATCCTCTTTCGAATGATGCGTATAATTTTATAAAAGGACTTATACTTTAAGAGTTACAGGGTTTCTTTTGGGTCCCATTTCTCTGGATCACCCTTTATATTATATATATATATTTATATATATATATATATATAATATATATATATATATATAATACTAAACCTGAAATGCATTTTGCTCCTGATGAGTCATGCATACATCATAATACGAAAGGTGTCTGTAATAAAAAATAAGAAAAATATACGTTAAAAAAAAAATCAATAATGACAAAACTACATTGACACGCAAATGCGAAAACTCATAACGGTGTTTCTTTTGAAGGGTTCGAAGCTGTGCTTTACGAATCACTTGGTCGCATACTGACCTCCGATGCACTTTAACGTCGCAAATGCCCTGCGTAAAGGCGTAGTTTCAAAACAACATTTTGTAATGAAAATTGAACACACTTAAGCTATGAATGCATCGAGAGAGAGAGAGAGAGAGAGAGAGAGAGAGAGAGAGAGCCCTTCCCATGACTGTGAATATACAAAAGTTCCATTAATTATTCGAAATTGTAAACAATTTTCTAATATATTTATTTCTTATTAACTTTTTTTTATATAATTATTTCCGAAATTTTATTCCGAGAAAAGATGTTCACCACAAAATTTGCATAATTAAGTAAACAAAACCGCCATTAACTTCTACAAAAATTTCTCCTTTCAAATTTTGTACCTTGTCTCAAGATAAAAATAATAGTTATTTCTGTGATTTTTTTTGGAGTTTTAATTCTTTGACGATATCGACCGACAATATATATATATATATATATATATATATATATATATGATGTCACAAACTATATAGATATTTGTCTTTTTCCTGACATTTTTTTGTGGGGGTGGAAATCTGTTTTTAGGGTGCGCTAGATCTTCCCCAAATCATGTGATTGTTTTCATTGTCAGAATTTATTTGATTTATTTCCGAGAATATTTTTTTTTGGGGGGGGGGGGGGACCCTTTTTTATTTGTTATTTTTCTTTTTCCATTTCTACTGACATAAAAGAGAAGAAAACTTTTCTATCTATTATTATTAAGAGAATGTGTGTGGATATGAGTGAGAGGAAATTGGGAATAGCTGAAATGAGAGTCTGTATATTTCTCTTAGGACAGAAATAGTAAAACTTTTCAAATAAAGTTTGCATTGTAAGTCACAGTGAAGTCAATTAGGACTTTTAAGCGAAGAGAGAAGGCTAATGGGTTTCAATTTGACCCTCTCCACTGACATTCCAATCCTTGCCTCACCTGGTTAGGCTGTCCGGAGGCGCCCATCATTTTCCTTTATTTGACACGGTGTTCCTCTAGGCCAGGGGCCGGCAACCTATGGCTCGCGAGCCAAATATGGCTCAGTAAGGTATCAAATATGGCTCTTTGGTCTTCTGCACTCTACCCTAAAAATAAACAACTTTTTTATTTTAAAAATCTATTAAAAACTGAAATATGCATAATGGCTCACGCCAACTGATTAGTTTTTTGCTACATAGGGGGCTATGTGAAAAACTGCATGTTACAAATTGGTGAAGAGCTGTTTGACGAGTTTCCAACAAGACCAAAATATTACAAAAAAATAAAAGATCTGCCATTATCGGAAAAAAACCGTTCACAACAGAGCATTGGAAATGGCTCATCATATCGAAAAGGAACAAATGCTACATTTGAGTACAGCTGCATATTTTTCGTTTGCCCTCGACGAGACAACTGACATATGTGATGTTAATCAATTGTGCATTATAGGACGATATATTTGTGGAAACTCGGTGCTCGAAGAAATGCTGGCGATATTAACAATGGAAAACTGAACAAGGGGAGAAGACATCTTTGAAACTGTGATGAATTTTGTGAATGAGAAGGAAATACGGATTGACGATCTTGTGTCGGTGTGTTCGGACAGTGCATCTTCAATGGTCGGCAAATACAAGGGGTTCCTTACTCTTTTTGCAGAAAAGCTAAACCGCTCCCTTTTGACTTTCCATTGCATTGCGCATCAGGAAGCACTTTGCACACAATCTTGTGGAACCGAAACTAGGTGGTGTTATGGAACTGGTCGTTCGTATCGTGAATTTTTGTTGCACCGGCCCTACAGCACCTCCAGTTTAAGTCTTTGCTGGAAGAGGTAAATTCTGAGTACCCCGATCTAGTAATGCAAAGCAATGTTCGCTGGCTTTCTCGTGGCAAAGTTTTATCGCGTTTTGTCGCTTGCATTAACGAGATTAAAGAATTTCTGAATTCAAAAGGAGTCAAACACCTTGAGCTCTCGAACTCTGATTGGTTATTTAAATTTTACTATCTCGTCGACAGTACTGGTCATTTAAATGAGTTGAACATGAAGCCACAAGGGCAAGGAAATACGGTTCTAATTCTGCAGCAGGCAGTGTTTGCATTTGAAGCAAAATTGACCGTCTTCATCAAAGATATCGAGATGGGCAGGTTGTTACATTTCGAAAGATTAAGAATGTTTCGTGATTCGTGTCAACGAGAGAATCCGAATGATACCCTGGATTTGCCGCAGTTTGCTGGCTTTGTATCAGAGCTACTGATGGCACTCAAGTCTCGTTTTGTCTACTTTCGCAAGCACGGTGCCATGTTTAAATTTATGATTCGGCCACATCAAGTGTCAGCTGAAGAACTAAATTTGACAGTGATTCCCGGCATCTCAATCAGCGATTTAGAAATGGAAATTATAGATTTTAAGGAATCGGATCTGTGGATTGAGAAATTCGTTAAACTGAATTCTGAATTAGAAAGCCTTGCTCGACAGCGCGCAAAAATGGCAAAACAACATAAGTGGGTTGACATGAAGAGATTAGAGCGCGAGGATAATCTCTTTCTGCAAACTTGGAAGGAAATTCGTGCTACATATAAAACGATGCAAAATCTTAGTCTGGCTTTAATATCAGAGTTTGGATCAACCTATATGTGCGAACAGGCCTTCTCCACTTAAGTCGCATTAAAAACAATTTGCGATCGAGATTAACAGAAGAGAGCCTGAATGCGTGTACGAAGGTGAATTTGGCTAATTGCGATCTAAATTTCAAAGAAATGAGTGAAAAAATGCAGCAACAGAAGTCCCATTAAAAAGAAAAACATACAGTATGTAAGTACGAAAATTGTTTGCATTATATATATATATATATATTATATATATATATATATATATATATATATAATGGCTCTTTGCTGATTCCTTGCTCTAAATTTTACATAGTATGGCTCTTTCATTTCTAAAGGTTGCCGACCCCTGCTCTAGGCTCTTAACTCGTGCCCACAAAGTTTATTGTTCAAGGACTGAAATATTTGTTTTGCGGTTTTTTTAATTTTTCTCTTCTCCCTTTCTCTCTCGATATATATATATATATATATATATATATATAGACGGTTTAAGTTCTGAAATTAAAGATTAGTTTAGATAAACTTGTGTTAGATTTGGTAACAATTGGGGTTTGGTGACTATGTAAGGAAATTTGGAGCTGGAAATTAAATTAAATAATTATGTCTTTTTCAATGAACGAAGCATTTTTTCTGAAGGCGTTTTTCCTATAAAAAAAAAATCGCCCATTCCATTCTACATAAAGGGTATTGATTACTGTATATATATATATGTATATATATATATACATATATAGCGTCTCATTGTATCATTATGACATAGTATTCCTGCATCTAATTATATTTGTTACCCTATTTTCTAAAATCAGATAACGTAACAAACCCATGTAGAGAAAACATCATATAATATGTATATATAATGCACGTCCTTTAGCTCTCCTTCGACAAATCTTGAACAGAAATTTTCTTAAAAATATTAAAAAGTGATGACTTAAAATCTTATAAATAATGGCGATTTTCTTTCGCATTGTTAATTAAAGCAAAAAAAAAAAAAACTTTCTTTTTTAACGCAGGTAAGAATGATGAGATGTCTTCTCCATTTTCTCACCAATTTTGCTGAGAAAACGTGCAAGTGACGGTGATGTACCGCCTTAGACGTCAAAAGGTTTGGTTGTGTTACGTCATTTAACGTCAGTGAACATATTTGCTTAATATATAAGCTGTCCAGTCTCCTTTGAACATTTGGATGTATATTAGGCCTATTTTAGGAAACATTATATCAGTATATAGTACGTACAAAGAGTATATATTTATATAAGAGAGAGAGAGAGAGAGAGCGAGAGAGAGAGAGAGAGAGAGAGAGAGAGAGAGAGAGAGAGAGAGAGAGAGAGAGAGGAGAGAGAGAGAGAGGAGAATGTCATTAAAAATATACTCGCAAACAATTAATCAATATTTGCTTAGCTTTATATATATATATATATATATATATATATATATATATATATATACACAATTGAATTAATTACTATCTAAACCATAGATCTTTCATATTTCATTAGAGAACATAATTTACATACGAGTACATGAAACATTGATAAATTAATTTCAGGATAATGAGATTCATTAACGTATCGGATAACGGTCCGAATTACCATTCAGCAGACGGATAATCGTTCCAAATAATGAGCATTCAAGCAATGATGAATTGCAGGCAAAGTTCTATAATGCATATTTGCCTGTAGATGTTTTTTGTTTTTTTGTTTAAAGAAAGATGGCGGTTACTGCTTTTTACAGTTCTGCGCACCATTCTCATAACCTCAACCACGCACACAATCCAGTACAACACCATAAAAAAAAAGGAAATGCCCCCATTCATTTCAATCTTTTGGCACTGTACCGTTTCCTTACGGTGCAATTAGGCTTTTTTGTACTCATTAAACTTTCATGGAGTAGACTGCACACTTATAATTACCTGATTGAGAATCCCTTTTTTAATTACTTTTAACGCATTACAAAAACTCGTAAAACTTGATTTTTTCGTGCGTTACTTCTTAAAACGATTACGTAATAATTTTTTCCATTTAGTGTTTTAGCAATGCATTTACAAACGCGGTAAAAATAAACACAATCAAGAATATGCTGTCCAGCGCTTAAGCTCATTATTGAAATACGTTATTTCCGCTGATATGGACCTTAATGAAGTGCAATATGTGTGTGTGTGTGTGTGTATACAGTATATATATATATATATATATGTGTGTGTGTGTGTGTGTGTGTGTGTGTGTGTGTGCATTAGTGTCGTCGTATTTTCTCTATATGACAATAATCCTTGGGAAACGAATAACAAATCGCAAGGGACCAATTTGTAGGTCGTAAGTACGATAAAAAACAAAAGATTTGATAAAAACACACGTCTGAGCAATACACAACGTCATAACTCAATTTTTACAGGGGTTAAATTACTCCCCCCCACCCGGGCCCCCTTTCCCCTCTGTGATAACATCTTCGAGGGAAAGTTTCGTAGTTAATTGAATATTGGTGTGGAACGGTTTGTCATCCAGGTTTAATAATCTTTGTAATATTGTTTTAGCGACGTTAGTCTTTAAAGGCTTCTTCTGCTTTCGGATTAACGAGGCAGCTTTTAGTTCATTGATAATAGAAGTGATTATAATTTAATTACGGGTATTTTGAAATATAAATGCACATCTTGTTATACGATGTTCGTATAAAAACACACACACACACACACACACATCTATATATATAACATCTCACTTCCACTTAAGCTATGATTATGACTGTCTTCAGCGTTGATTGGTAATATAAATATATATGAACTGTATATTAAATTTTAGTAAAACTTTAAATTAGGAAAGTTTAAGGGGCTCGTTCTGCCTATGAAGTTTGTCCGTTAAATTGAACGAAGTTAAAAATTGACTAAAATCATCCTCATTTCGTTCGTTTATGTGTGGGTAACCCAAATCTCGGTTGCGCCGTCTTCCTCGTCTACTTCATCTTCTCCCTTCTGTTCTGTCCGATAAAAGGACACGTGTTTCCTTCTCCATCAGGGTTAAATCTGCCTCCGAATTTCTCTTGGATTGATCCTCGGAGGCCGTTTGTGGTCGCATCGAACTCAGACCCTCCTTGCTGTATAGATAGGGACCGGAACCTCCTGATGAGGACCTAAATGAAGAAACGTAACGAACCTTCGAGAAGACGTTTCACGTACAATGATTTTTGCTTTTTTACGATTATTATATCATATATTCGACGAAGGGATGTTTACAAGATTACGTTTGTCTGTCTGTTAAAATTTTTTATCTTAAACTCTCTAAAAATAAAGTTAATTAATTAACATATGTTTAATATTTAAAAGAAATATGTCAAAGAACTTTACTGACTATAATATTTATTAATATTTAACTATCTTTTTGATGTACAAACATCAAAAAACTATTGTAGAAATTGTATATGAGACTGCTCATCTGACAGCTTGCATATAACATCTGTAACATTAAGACGTACTCGTTTCTCCGTTATAAACAAAGTTTGACAGACATCAAATACATCAAAATAGACGTACATAACCAATTTAAAGCTTACGAAGTATCATGAATACAACTCATAGTGTGTATTCAGACTTTGAATACATTGCTATAATACTCTGGCTGATACAGGAAACCCATAATGGTAATCTAATCTTCCTTTCAGTTGGGAAGATTAAAATGAACAAGAGTTGAAAAGTTCCATTTGTGTATAAGTTCGCTACTCGTCGTTCTTTTGTTTACGTCTCTGAGGTATCCGAATTGCGCTTTGAAATGCCTGTGGGCGTAAAATGCGAACGCATCTGCCCGAGCATTTTCCAAATGTTAGTTTTACGGTTTCTAGTTTTCGATAAACAAAATCAAAAGACACATCGAGAAGGGCAAGGTCGCCCGACATATGGTTTTCGCGCGATTGTATTCGAAGATGCTGCGATTAGGTTTGTATTTTGAAAAATGACAGATTTATCCGCCTTCAGTGTAATATATTTTATTTTAAAATTCCTACCACAATATACCACTCCCTGATTTAGAATTCTTTTTTTTCTTTTCTCTCGACATTCAATGGTTGTTGTTTAGCATATTTTAACATAAAAGCACAATGCCGTGGTAGATCCGAAAGCATACTGTGTATATATATATTTTTTTTTTTCCAGAAAGTATCGCGCGCACGTATATGCATGATTATACATATACGATGAATGCCTTTATACGTATACATAATTTATATCCAATCCGATAAAACAATAAAACCTCATTTCAGTCATAAATATGAATCGTTGTCTTTCCAAAATCGAAGATCGCATAAAACTCAAAAGTAAAAATATTTCCTAAGTGTTTAGAAGGGAGAGGAGAGAGAGAGAGAGAGAGAGAGAGACAGAGAGAGAGAGAGAGAGAGAGAGAGAGAGGTGTTCGTTCTAGAGAACGTATCTCCATATTCAAAATACGAGATATAAACCTCTATAAAAGGGTCCAATATGCGTTTCCCTCAAAGCCTGATGCAGCCTCGAATTTATGCTTTCCGCTCCTCTAACTTTCCTTTCACTTCCTTTTAGAATAAACCAATTTTTTTCCCCTTCTTTCAGCCCACAGTCTTCCTTCATATATATATATTATATATATATATATATATATATATATATTACCTGAGTCAGGAACATTTTCTCCAGGGAATTATACAGAAAGGTCAAAAGATTCACGTTTGAATATAGAAAATTTTAAAATAAAACGAAATACATAATATATACAGTATATACTGTGTGTATATATATATATATATATATATATATATATATATATAGTATATATATAACGTGTCTTATTAAAAGCTGCCGTAATAAATGTCACTTCTCAATTTTTGGGAGACGCTTTATACTACAGTATATAATAATAATAATAATAATAATGATAATAATAATAATAATAATGATAATAATAATATTAATAATAATAATAATTTAACATCTTTACACAATAAGCACTATGAAAAGCGTTACTCTCAGCTACAAATAATATTTTATTAAAGCTTTTACTTATTTATACTTAACTTTTTCCATGGTCGCTAAATCGAGGAAAATATTTACATATTATCTAGTATAAATTTATAATTATAACAGCGTTTAAGTTTCGTTATAAAGAATATTTAAAGGAAATATGAATCGCTTTAAGAAAAACAAAATATTGCAATGATCTCTTTATCCACACTTTATCATTCTTTAATGTTTGCGCAAAGCAAGACATCTTTCTTAAGGCTTAATACAAATTATGAGGACAATAACGTAATGGAGCATGAACTAGGAATGTTGGAGTTTCGATTTAGCGTTTTTATCCGCCGTTCTTCGTCGAGGGGCCAAAGGACGAAAAAGACGTTATAAAGCCTTTGATCCTTGTCTTTTAAAGAACGCTGCTAGAACGATGAGTTAATGCATGGGCGCTCAAAAGCGACTTCAAGCGGCGAAAAGTGTTCATTGTTGTTTGATCCTGCGTGGTATTCACTGTGTTTATCACGCCTTTCCATTAACGCTATGACAGTTACGTTTTACTTCAGACGACTGTTAAGTACAATTAACTATTGTACTCAAGAACCATTACGAATGGAAAATCAATAACTATATTTTTAATTATTATATTTATGTGTGGCGACATCTGCTGCATTATTAATACAACTTATTTAACCTTTGGCTATTAAGAGTGAGAAGTTGGGGGGGGGGGGTACCGAAAGTAGATTTCGACTAAGTGTCTCGTATTATTATTGTCTGTGATTAAGTGTAGCGTGAGCCGATAGCGGCTATAGGCCACCCTCTGTGCGCGCGTGAAAGGGGGTCGATCAGAGACCATTCTGGCAACAGCTTCGGTGAATTGGACTTAGATTCCATAGTGGTCGTTAACTGTAGCATAGAGGTCCTCCATATGCCATTCTGATGGCACTACGAGAGACAATGGCTTTCATGGCACATCCTAAAAGCAATCTTGTCATCGATTGCTTCGAGACTTTGAACGGACATTCGGACAAAATTTATTCACGACTCCATTTCATTATTCGGATCCACGGGAATATCTTATCACTAAATTGCGAAAGTTTTCGATATTGTTGGGCAGCAAAGACCGTATTGACGATCATCTTGGCATCATTCATTTAAAGGAAAAAGAAGATAAAGAACGGGAAAAGAAGCAGATAAAACTTTGTGACTTTCGCGAGATCGGAAACTGAAACTTTTGTATAAGGAGCCGAGAATGTAATCAGAGCGCACTTTGTCTCGCAAAGGAGGGTGGAAATACTTTATCTTACGTCAAACGTCTGAGAGTCCCCCTTCCTATCTCTTCCTGCAGTGTATTGCTGCTGATCGGGGACTTAAGTGGAAATTAAATTATGAAATAAAATAAAAAAATTAAGACTAAAGTATTGATTATTCTGACCATCGTACGCACACAGTATACCTTAAAGAGGACAGTAATAACATAAATTTATTGAAATGATGTAATTTGTAAAATTATATTCGGTTATCGAAAATGTATCGAAAGCTGTTTTCTCATTGTTATCGAATTAAATTTCTTGTCACGTGTTAGCCTACGGGTATGAGGGCATCAGAATCTATCAGTATTCAGATAAAGAAAGTTATAAATTCAAATACACAGAATGGACTTAAGGAAAATTTATCTTACAATATAATTTCAAAGTGCCAAACTGCATATATATATATATATATATATATATATATATATATATATATATATATATATGTGTGTGTGTGTGTGTGTGTGTGTGTGTGTGTATGTGTGTGTGTGTGTGTATGTATGTGAAGAGAGAGAGAGAGAATATCACGGATGAACACGCATGATTTTGCATAATGCAAAATTGGCTCCACCAAGATTCGAACCCTGGATCTCTGCAGTTGAAGTTGCCGCCGCTGACCACTACACTAGAAAATTTGAATGAATTGCTGCCACTGGCTCGAGTGCAATATGGTTAACAAAAAAACGTTTCTAGACGCGAAAATCTTGTGTTCCCTCGGGGGGGGGGGGGGGGTTGAAATATACACCAGGATGTGTGAATTTTTTTTTACCTTTTCTTAGCGCAGTAGTCGTAGCAGTTCCGTACGTTGGTCTCTCTTCACACGAAGGTCAAGCTGGTGGCCCCGCCTCTCTCTCTCTCCCCTCTCTCTCTCTTTCTCTCTCTCTCTCCATATATTATATATATATATATATATATATATATATATATATGGGATGAATTTCACAATAAAACAAGTGAAATGAATGAATGCTGCAAACCCACAAGGAAAAAGAAAAACGATTCCAAGGCCTTTCGTGTATTCAAAGCTACACCCCTGACGAGGTGTAGCTTTGAATAACACGAAAGGCCTTGGAATCGTTTTTCTTTTTCCTTGTGGATTTGCAGCATATATATATATATATATATATCATTGCATCATTGCAAAAAATAGAGTAATTTAACAAATTTTAAAATCTTATATTCCAGCTTTGTTTTTCTCTTTCACCATTCAGTTATTTGGCGTGAAAAATTGTCTCACTGATGGTAGGGGTCTTGAATTGAAATTAATATTAAAAATATCTATAGCGAAATTGACACAATTTAAATCTACGCGAATAAAAACCCACTCTAATAGACAGAGTTTATTTCCACGACAATTTCGACGCCCACTGGCATCCTCCTCGGGTGGATACAGAAACACAAATGAAACAAAACAAGAGGGAAAAAACAGTTCAGGGATCGACCATTAAGAAATTCGCACCTAGGTTGGATTCCATTCTCTCGAGACAGGAGGGGCATTTTCATTAAGTACATTCGCACAAATTTTAAAACTATCTTCCTGTTCTAAACATACAGATTCTATTATTTTTACATAATTATTACATTTATAATTAAATTTATTACATTTAATATTGCATAATTATTAATTACAGAAATTATAAATTTATTATTACATTGGGTAAAGAAGGAAATTAAATCGAAAGGACGACTATGTTGACCTAAAAATCTGTAACGAATTTGGTACGTTTACCGTTTTCATACGTCACGAATATACACTTCTTAGATACTGCTTTATTTATAGATTAGCTTGTCGAGTTCATGGCGACTTTTTTTTTTATTTAAAGACTGGGTTTTTCTCTCTCTCTCTCTCTCTCTCTCTTTCTCTCTCTCTCTCTCTCTCTCTCTTTCTTCCAAGTGTCCATAAAGGTCATTAAATAGTGTCCATATTAACTATATAAACACAATATAACCTAAATGGATCTTTTTCTTACCCAATCATCGAGACGGTTGTAGCAATTCACTTTATCAGAAACAACATTTGTCGTGTTTAACCTCTCAAATAATTTATCTTGAATGGTTTTCATGCTCCTTCGCTATTTCTAACGAGATCCCGTATTAAATGTAATTATGATCAAGAATATAAAACGGTGTGTGTGTGTGTATATATATATATATATTCACACTTGACTCATAACTAAGAAATATCCGTTTCCAAAGCTTAAGAGCTGCTCTTTCAACTGCGGCTAATTGATATACTCGTAGTTTCGAGAAACATACATACACACCTCCAAATACACCATATATGCACGTGTAAGTTGTAAATAATACTACCTTAACTGTATTACAAGTAATATAATTGTATCAGTAACATTTCGGACGTAGATGTAATGATGTAATTTCACCAATTTATGGAAAATTTGATTAGTTTAATTTTGAAATTGAACTTTTGGAGGGTGAATGTCAAATTAAATTCAAATTTTCAATCTATTTTTCGATTTGGGTGAATCGTACAAATATAAACTGAATTAACTAATACTCTCCAAGTATTTTTCAGTAAAAAAAAAATATATAATATATAATTTAAAATAAAATTTCCTATGAGACCGGACTTGTGGGACAACCCTGTATGTATATAGTAATGGATATTTATTTTATATATAATGACTTCTTTCTTTTTTTTTTTAATGAATATCCGAGATGATTGATGAGCGTTTTTAGTGAATAAGGTTATCTCACTTATATATTTCACGTTCATGGTCCTCAATCATTTAAAAGATAGGTTATATATATATATAATATATATATATATATATAATATATATGTTCAATATTTAAAATTTCTTATTTTAAAATATAAATATTTAAACAGAGCATATTTAGTCGATATTTTTGACTCTTCCTTTTCCGTTAGATAACGAGTAAAAGACTCTCTCTCTCTCTCTCTCTCTCTCTCTCTCTCTCTCTCTCTCTCTCTGTATATATATTATACTATACTAACTGAAACTTGTAATCAAACTAATGAGTAGTGATTTTTTTTTTTAAGTTTAAGGTAAAGTTTGAGAATATTATCTGAACAAGATAGAAGAGAGGACGTATTTAAGAGATTTCTTTTCGTTTTTGATATTCTCAATTCGCCGTTTTTATTTACTTGACGAGGAATATGAATTCAGTCGAAAATGTAAATGAATTTTTTAGTATACCCATTCGTATGTAAAATCTCTCTCTCTCTCTCTCTCTCTCTCTCTCTCTCTCCTCTCTCTCTGCATCTATTATCTATCTAATGTCCCTCTATAAGCGGGAAATATCTCCCGTTCATCTCCACTGTTCTCATCTTCGCCGTGCAAAGGGCGAACTGCTTCTCCGCAAATGGGAAATCTTTGTTTACAGTCTTTGCGACCGAAAACAAGTATTTGTAAAAGTCACTTTTAGGATTCAGTTAATGCTCCTGAAAAAATGAGTGTTTACCGTTCTTTCAAATGAAGCACATTCGTATATTAAAAGGATCTTAGAATGTAGATAGGAAATGACATTTTACGTTTGGAAGCACGTAATATACGTATATATGTGTGTGTGGGTGTATATATATATACTGTATATATATATTTCATATATGATTTGTATTATGAGTTAAGAAAAGGATAATTCACTGGGCAACACGTATTTTATTGAATGATATCTGACACTTGATTCTAGGTAATTGGGTGCGCTGAATACGAATTTCAACTCGGTTTGGCTCTATCAGGTCCTGATTCTTGTCGACAGCCTATGTGCCATTTTCCAGATTTTTCAAATTAGGACTAAAAAATTAAGTCATGTGTTAATTTTTTTTTTCAAGTTTCATGAATACAAGCAGTTCAAACTACAGTAAAATTACATTATAACGATAGAAATGACTTAAAATAAAAAAACAAACAGATATGAAGCTTTCACTGTGGAAAAAATTTTCTTTTGTAAGACTTTCTAGCGTATTTGCTTGTTGATGGCAGGTCTCTTTTCAAGCACCAACAGTAATCAGCCATAATGTGGAATCCCAGCGGCCTTGGTACCGTTCCTCCATAATTTTGATATCTTGGTGGAATCTCCCCTTGTTCGTCACTTACATCACCTAAATTACTTGGAAATTGGTCAAGATGGCTATTCAAAAAATGCATTTTTAGCTCATATTGCAACCTAACTCTTTGTAGTCCCTTAAAAGTTTTTTACGATTTCTTCGTAGTTATCTGCCCTATAATTGCCTAAAAAGTTTTCTATCAAGTCCACGAATGAGAACCAGCCATTTTTTTCGCGTTCATTCATGACATTAGGAAAATTGCTGTCTTTAATCATTGTTCTTATTTGTGGACCGTCGAAAATTCCCGCCTTGATTTTTTCATAACTTAAACTTGGAAATTTTGAAGTTATGTATTTGAAACACTCGCCGTTCGTATCTAAGCTTTTACATATTGTTTAATGAGGCCTAGTTTTATATGCAGAGGAGGAAATATGATTTTATCTCTGCTCACTAAAGGTGGATTAATTACGTTTTTTTTCTCCGACAGTAAGTGATGTTCGTGCTGGCCAGATTTGTTTGAAATAATGTTCTTCCTTGGCTCTGCTGTCCCATAAGCAAAGGAAGCAGGGATATTTAGTATACCCTCCTTGTTGTCCTAGCAGAAAATTAACCATTTTTAAGTCAACACATATGATCCACTCGTGCTCCCTATATTTGATAAGATTTAAAACCTTTTCTATATGTTCATACTTTTCTTTTAATTTTGTTGAGTGCCCAATCGGTATCGAGCCGTATAGATTGCCATTATGCAACAAACACACACTTAAGACTTCTTTTCGAACTGTCTAAAAACAAGCGCCAATCATTTGCATCGTAAGACTCAACCCCCATCTTCTTTAACAAACCAACTATGTCGCAGCAATATACTAAACTATCCTCTGTTCTAAAATATTTAACAAGTTCTTCTTCACTTTTTCTGTAAAATGAAATGTATGTGTTTGAAGTAAGCAAGTTTTTCTCTTTAAGTCTTGAAGCTAAAATTTCCGCAGCCTTTTTTGGCAAATTTAGATCCCTTACAAGATCATTCAACTCGGCCTGGTTAAACTTTTGCGGATCGTTTTGACTTTCAAATACGCTGGGGTCAAAATCGGTGTCTGACTCCTCAAAGTGCATAACAATATTTTCAGGAACATCTTCAACTAATTCTTGAGTTGGCAGACCCTTAAATTTTGGAATGGGGATCTCATTTGAATGTAGCACAGGTCGTATCGCGGTGTCGAAATTTGGGTACTCGATACAATGTTTATTTTTCTTAGTGAAGCCCGAAGTCTTGACAAAGCAAAGGTAGCAATCGGTCTCGTGGTTAGTAGGCTCTCGCCACACCTGATATGGAAAAAAAAATTGTAAAGCGTTAACAAAAGCGACGAGAGACTTGTTTTTATGAATTTTATCAAAAGTTATCACCCAAACATTTAACATTTCTATGTTTCAACCTTATGCAATATTTGAGATTCTTATAAACATTTTCTGTAAATTTTTGTTTATGTACCTAAGTTACAATTACATTTAGGTAAGTTACAGTATACTAGTGATTAAATTACGTAGTTTTATGAAATCATAAACTTACCATCGGAACTCCAAAAGGTATTTTTGAATCCGAACCCTTCGTCCAATGTCGCAGTCTTTCAATGCATATAGTGCAGGCTTTATGTGGAGCCCACGATTTATCTTGGTCCCCCAGTTTTATGCCAAAATAAGCTAAGTAAGCTCTTTTTACGAAGTCAGTTATATTTGCTCGTTGATGTGGAAGTGTAAAATTTCCACATATATAACAGAAGGAATCAGGGTTGTTTTTGCATTTGAACTTTCTAGTGCTTGATGACATATTGCTTGATTGTTCTGCCAATTTGTAAAGGTATTTAAAGCCCTTAATTCATAAATTTAAATTCTGAAATATAAACACAAAAATTAGTTTAAATAGGTACTTATTATGAAATAGGTACTTACAATCTATGAAATTAAACTAGAAACACGGATGAGTAGGTACAATATAAATTACGTCTAATTAAATCAACTATATTAAATCACGATGACAAAATTACTCACTAAATCATATGCCAATTCAAAATTATGTTAATGCCCAAACTTAATTAACTAACTCAACTGACTGACTGACTGACTGACTGATTGAATTGACTGATTAACTCTGGAAACGAGTCGCTTTTATATATTTTAGTTGTCCCTCTAGAATACTCTACAGAGAACAGGAACGCTCGAGAAAATTTTAGAATTCTATGATATTTTTAGCTTAATTTACTAATATTAAAATGGGTTAAAAATGACAAAATTAAAAATATTTTTAGGGTGTTACATATAAAAATATACATAATACAACAATACCATAACAATAGGTACAAATACCTAGATAAAAACCTAGTTGCATAATGTGTAACTGCAAAAAGACTTAGCGAGTATTGAGAAAAAAACCTTTTTATGAATACGACGAAAGAGGGGGTGTTGAGCAAAATAAGGACCTGATAGAGCAAAACCGAGTAAAAATTCGTGCTCAGCGCACCCAAATTACCTAGAACTAACTGTCAAATCTAATTCAATAGACAAAAAGTTGAAATTTGTTCCCCAGTGTAATGTATAGTTAAATAATGCTTGTTATTGCTGGTTTGTTATTAATGCTGACGATAATAAAGATGATAATCTACAGAAACTAAGGCTAACAAAGACCCTAAGATCCACTCTAAGGTTAACCCGAGAGAAAGGAGAGAGTAGGGGGTTAAAAGAAGAGAATAAGGGGTTAAGTAAGTAGCAAAACCTATCATTCGTAGGTTAACATTCATTCAGAAAAAGAGAGAAAGACTCACTGGTGTCATCATCCGCCGGCCACTGCCGACAAGTCGGAAAAATAGTCGAAGAGAATAGGAAAGTGGTGAAAGATGAAAAGAAGTAAAATAAGAACGCTTACAAACCATGCAAACTACAGACATGCAAGCAAAGAGAGGATAAGAAAAGAAAAAAAATGTATGAAGAGTATAATAAAAAGTGGGCTAGTTTACGCTACGAGCTACATCCAAGTTCGTGTTGGTCTAATTTTTTTTTTTTTTTAATAATTTTATTACTGGCATATCACGCTCGCATGTCACAAGCTGGCATGAATCGTCAACACACTCATCCTCGACCATTACCCTAAGAGCTCCTGTTGCCAATTGTTTTATTATTTTAAACAAGTTAATATTTTTAAAATGCCTATCTAGACGGTTCTTAAACATATTAACGCTGGTAGAGTTCACGACGGGCGCGGGAAGATTATTCCATTTATCAATTACTTTAAACGTAAAAATGTTTTAGCGATGTTAGTAATGAAACGTCTGCCACGTAATTTAAATCCGTTTTTGCGAGTATTGCTATTATCGAAAATGAACAATTTGTCAAAATTTACGTTATCGATTTTATTAACGCTTTTGAAAACTTCAATAAACTCCCTCTTAATTTCCTAGTCTCGTATGAATGCAAGTCTAACTCTTTAATCCTATCTTCGTAAGACTTGTTGCGTAGTGACGGAATTAGTTTCGTGGTGCGTCGCTGAACCCTTTCCAACCTATCAATATCCTCACGCAAATACGGGCACCAGAACTGAACGGCATATTCTAAGTGAGGCCTGACTAGGGACTTGTAAATGGGCAATATAATATTCTTCGATTTAAATTCGAAATTACGCGCTATAAAGCCTAACATCCTATTAGCTTTTGCGCAAGACTCCAGGCACTGGTTCCTAACTTTTAAATCCTTAGATACGCGTACGCCTAAATATACTTCCTCGTCAACGCTCGCTAACTGTCTATCGTCCATCGTGTACGTGTAATTATTGTTACGAGAACCTATATGCAAAACTTTACATTTGTCTACGTTAAATTGCATCTGCCACTTATCCGTCCACTCCATAATCCTATTTACATAATCATGGAGCCTATTTCTATCGTCCACGTTAAGAACTTTACCGCCTATTTTAGTATCGTCCGCGAATTTTGACACGTTCCTGATCAACCCTACATCTATATCGTTAATGTAGATTACGAATAGCAATGGACCTAACACTGAACCCTGAGGGACACCGTTACCTACATCCAACCACCCCGATTCCCTACTATTAACAACGACCCTCTGTTTCCTGGCACGAAGCCATTCCTTTAATGGGTCTAACCAGTTAGCTACGAATAAGAGGACGAGAAGGTAGTACATGTTATTAATCAGACGTTTCGGAAATTCAATTTCCATCATCAGTGCTAAAAAAGTAGTAAAAAGTAAAAAAGTGAACAAATATAAGGAGTAAAAATGTTATACAATATATTTATGTGTAGTCATATGATAATAATTTAAAGTTAAAAAAGTATATATGATGTAAAGAGGTAAAGACAAACGGTTAAAATATACAAAAAGGTTTATAAGGTGAAACGAATATTGAAAACAAATCTTACCAGGTTGTTATATGGGATGGTGGGGAGGGGGGGAGGGTTAATATAATTGTATAAAGGTTGGGAATGGTTGAGTGTTGAAGTATCCATGTTAGAATTGTCCAAAAGCCGAAGAGAGAGTGATTGCGGATTTCTTTATCGGTGAAGAGTCAGAAGACTTATTTTGGCTATGTTTAAGTTGAAATTTCTGAAACGTCTAATTAATAAACATGTACCACCTTCTCGTCCTCTTATTCCTCACTAAGTTGCGGTTCCCCAAGAACAAACCCTTCAATCAAGTTATATATATATATATAATATATATATATATATATATATATATATATATATATATATATATAGGGTGGAGCAAACGTCGGGCACCATAGGGTAAATTACAGTAAAATGCTAAAGTCGTGCACCACAGGGTAAATACTAGTCAGTATTCGAAATAATGACCATTAAGTTGAAAACAATTTTTGATTCGCTGCACACGTCATGTCTGAACACTTCTCAGCACGCTAACGCTGATCATGGAACAGTAAAATCTATTTTTTTTTCTTTCAATTCATCTATGTTTTTGAGTCATTCATCGCGGACGACAAAGAAACAGTAATTACCAATCAACAAACATCATATGTACAGCAAATTGGAGTTTTCTCAAACTAATGGTCACCAGTTCGAATGCTGAAATGTAATTTATTCTATGGTGCGCAACTTTTGCGCCACCCTGTATATTTTTAAGCGAGTATCAAATTCAATACTGAATCAATATACTGGACATCTCTCCATTTTCGTGGAATGACCAGAAATGTCAGTCATTTTGTTTATACAAATATTCATTGATATTTTACTTCTTTTGCGCAGCATTTTATATATATATATATATATATATATATATATATATATATATATATATATATATATAATATATATATATATATATATGGGGTTGAACTCAGAATGGCGTCCTGGAGTTTTTTTATGATACACACAGACCGTGCATGGAACAAGGAACTCTTCTGGGAAAGTTCAATCCACTATAGTCCGAATAAGTAATGGTAAATGACAAACACTATAGTGTTTTATTTTTCATGATGTTAGCCCGACGTGGGCAACGGGTCACTCGCAAAGAGGTCCCAAAAATAGAGAGAGAGAGAGAGAGAGAGAGAGAGAGAGAGAGAGAGAGAGAGAGAGAGAGAGAGAGAGAGAGAGAGAGAGAGAGAGATTTTTAAGGACACAAACTAAAATACATTTCTCACAAATTGCAGAACAAATAAACTTCGTATATAGCTCATATTAATACACAAATAGTACTTAATTTCTTTCGATATTAACACGAACTGAATTAGTGGACCATTTTCGACACTCCATTGCCTTTATGGAGCGATAGTTTTTGATACAAATTGTCAAGGAGTCTTTGTTTAAACGCGGTGATTTTTTTCTGAAGTTATCGAACATTTGACAGTTTGCGCGCACAGGCTCTGCCTTTTACCTCCTATCCCCCCCCCCCTCCTCATTTAAAAGAATGTGGTATCACATAATTTCGGAAACCATCGCCCGGGCATACATTTTCTGGAAATGGTCTGGTAAATGTTCAACCACTGCCAGTCGGGAAGGTGGTACTACAGGGCAGCTCCATCCTTCATAAACCATAATTTGTCGGTATTCTTGATTTTAGGGTTCACGGTTTCTTAGAAGAGTTTCAGGTAACACGAACCTGTTACCGTATCCATCAAAGAAAACAGAACCCATTACTCCACCACTCCATCATATTGACTCAAACCATGACACCAGGACAGTTCAGTAAAGTTTCTTATAAAAAAATGTTGATTGTTGGTGGTGTGTAAAATATAAGAACAAGTTGGTGGTGTGTAAAATATAAGAACAAACATCACATTCGTAATTGTACATAAATTCAGCGTTGTATGATGTCCCGCCGTCGACATAAGCACTTAAGTCCATTCACTCAGATGACAAATCCCTCTTCATATACGAGTACACTAACAACCATAACTAAATACACGTTTGTATCAACCTAAGAGGGCCTATAAGATTAATTGAACGATAAAGACTATGATAATATCAAATATAACTAAATTAAACCGAATGATTGACTGCCTAATGGATACCCAAATTTTATCCCCTCAATATAAAGGCTACCTAACGTCTAAATCAGTCTATTATTGATATTTCCTCGGAAACTTTTCTCACTCTCATTGGTTTGAATAACCTTTTCAACGAAATTAAATATTAAACATCTCTTTTCATCGTAAATTACGTAACCTTTTCATTTGACCTTTAAATTAATTAATAAATCAATTGAAAACATGAGTCATCGCGAGGTTGCACTGCGTCAATCAATATGGTTCGTCCCTTAGCATGCTCATTGGTATTTAACTTTACTCAAATTTTCAAAATCTCCGTTTTATGAACGTTTCAACAATTTAAAATTTTAGGAACGTCATTATATATATATATATATATATATATATATATATATATATATATATATACACACTACACCTTGGTGGTGTTGTGGTTAGCGTCTCTGACTACGAATTCATTGGCCCCGGGATCGAGACCCGGTGACGGCAGGCGGCGCGCAGCAAACCCCCAGCTGTTCATCCTTTCACACAATAAAGAAATTGGTTGGTAGGTCAATGGGTACCCTGGGTAGCCTGCTAAGGCTGGGGCGTGGTTCGGATTCCACGTTAAACTGTAGGTCTAAGGTGGAGTGACAAGCTTGACCTTCGTTAAAATGAACAATTCGGGCGGAAGCAAAACCAAGGTTACATATCATATATAAAGGGTGCCCCAAAATAAATATAGCGAAAACAAATTATTATTTGCTGTTTAATTTTACAAGTATCGAGAAGAAATGAACAAAAACGTGTGATTAACACGTTTTTAATTTTCTTAACAGTTATTTCACATTTAATTTAATGTATATATAGGGTGTCCCAAAAAAACTATATACTCTTTATAGCATCATATATTTTATAATTAAAAAAAAACCAAACAATATATTGTTATAGCAATTGCCAATGAAAGGTAAATTAGTAATCTAAGTGATCAAAATGTTATAGCGAGTTGTTTGCATATAAAATTTAATTAACTACGCCAAGTGCTCAAAATGTTCTCCGGCGGCATGAATGCACTTTTGAATGCGTCGACTAAGTGATTCGCAGACATGGACTAATGTGGATGCTGTGATGGTCCCGCACTTTTCCCTAATTGCATCCTTAAGGTATTCGAGTGTTGCAGGTCTTGTACCATAAACTGCATCCTTCAGGTAGCCCCACAAGTAAAAATCAAGTGGAGTCAAGTCCGGTGAACGTGGAGGATACTCAACGCTTCCTCTTCGTCCTATCCAACGGTTAGGCAACGTTTCATCGAGGTACCTTCTGACATCACAATGACAATGAGGGGGGGGCTCCATCTTGTTGAAAGTAAAAGTCGTCGTTTCCAAACAACTTCCGAACTGCAGGTATAATTTCTGTCCGCAGCATGTCGAGATATGCGGCACCGGTAACTGTCCCATTAAAGAAAAATGGTCCAACCAAACCCCTGGATGATAAACCACACCATGCTGTTAATCCTGGTAAATTAACATGTTTATCCACATAAACGTGTGGATTATCAAGTGACCAGTACCTGCAGTTGTGTCGATTTACTGTGCCATTCAGCTTGAAGGTAGCTTCATCAGACCACACGATTTTGTTGTATTGAAAGTGCATTCATGCCGCCGGAGAACATTTTGAGCACTTGGCGTAGTTAATTAAATTTTATATGCAAACAACTCGCTATAACATTTTGATCACTTAGATTACTAATTTACCTTTCATTGGCAATTGCTATAACAATATATTGTTTGGTTTTTTTTAAATTATAAAATATATGATGCTATAAAGAGTATATAGTTTTTTGGGGACACCCTGTATATTAAACTAAAAGTGAATAACTGTTAATAAATTCAAAACTTGTTAATCACATTTTTTTTTTTATTTTTTCGATACCTTTAAAAATAAAACAGCAAATAATATTTGTTTTTGGTATATTCATTTTGGTGCACCCTGTATATATAATATATATATATATATATATATATATATATATATAACCTTGGTTTTACTTGTTCATTCTGACGAAGGATCAAGCGTGTTGCTTCAACTTAGATCTTCAGCTTAACGTGGAATCAGAACCACGACCCATCACATGTGGTCAAAAATTACAAAATCCTCGCCCGGACTCGATCTCACGACCTCTCGACTAGCAGTCCAGCGGCTTCACCACTAGGCCATCCAGGGTACCCATTTACGTAACCAACCTATATTTTTATGGAGGGATGAGCAGCTGAGTAAGCTGCGCGTCGCCTGCTTTCGCGGGAATCGAACCGGGAGCCGGTGGATTCGTAGTGAATGATGCTAACCACTCGTTGGGCTTTTAATTTGGGAACAATACACATTCTACCTTTCCTATTTTCTAGTGTTGTTAGGATGTTAGGTTAGGTTTAGTTTGAGGTTAGGTACTAGTTTTTCGATCATTTTCCATGTGTAAATTATGGTGTAGCTCTCCCGTCTTCTTTCTAGCGAATTCAGATTTAATTTACATAGTCTTTTCCAGTGGTTGATTTCTTCGCGGTCATCAATCTTGGCTGCGAAATTCTTCTGGGCTTCTTCTAGTTTATTAATTTCTTGTTTTTTTTTATGGGAACGTCAAGACTAATTATTACCTCCTCATCCCTTCTTTTGTAGGTTCTCAGTAACTGTCCCGTAACTCTTTTTGCTTTGTTTATCGCTATCTGATTCAATGTCTCAAATTTTGCATCACCGGTCATCATTAACCCTAAATCTTTTGTTTTCCAGCTTCTCTGAATTTCCTGTCTATCTGTGGCATGGTATGATGTCTGTTTAAGTTCTTCATTTCTTCCATATCTCAAGAGTTGAAATTTCTCGGTGTTAAAATTCATATTATTGTATTCTGACAATTTGTATATTCTGTTTGTGTCCCTCTGTAGGGCTTCCACCTCTTCCGCATTACCGATTTTTCTGCTGATCTATGTATCATCAGCAAAGGATGTTACTATACTGTTGTCGTCTACTTCATTGTGTATGTCTGTCAGCATGATAATGAATAGGAGTGGGGCTAATACTGTTCCTTGTGGAACTGAGCTACGTACTTCCGATTCTAATGATGATATATTTGGATTTTTACGGCTTGCTGCCGTTCCATGAGGAAGTTGTACATCCATTTGCTCGCTTTGCCTCTTATTCCCACGTGTTTTATTTTATGTACTATTATGTCATGATCACACTTATCGAATATTTTAGCAAATTCCGTGTAGGGCTATATTACATCGTAATTATCACTGCTCTCAAGTGTGTCTATGATATTGTTATAGTGCTGTTTCTCATTGAATCTTTCCTGTATCTCCAAAAAGTTATATATTTTCTCCCTGTCTATTCCTTCAAATGTTTTGGTGAGATGTGATGTCAGTGACACCGGTCTATAGTTCTTTTCTTGAAGCCTAGACCCCTTCCCCTTTATGTATAGGAACAATTTGCTCTTTTTAATATGTTCGGTGTTTCCCCCATGTCCAGGGATCTTCTCTA
Organism: Bathynomus jamesi; assembly: GCA_023014485.1. NCBI lineage: Eukaryota > Metazoa > Arthropoda > Malacostraca > Isopoda > Cirolanidae > Bathynomus > Bathynomus jamesi. The sequence goes on from JAJOZX010005810.1 coordinate 269,720, forward strand.
TATCCAATAAAGGGGTGTAGCTATTTCGTTCTCACAGTTTTTAATCAACAAGGCATTCCATTTGTCCTGGCCTACAGCTGAATGTGATTTCATTTGTCCTATAGCTTTCGCTATATTTTCTGCTATAAATTCAAAATTTAATTGCTCTTCAAAAATGTATTTCTGTCAGGTACTGCTTTGGCCCTATTTGGGGTACTGAGAGCTGATTCATATTGAGCTCTCAGTATTTCAGAGATTTCTTTTGGATCATCGGTTAGCTCATTATTTTCTTTCCTTAAAGGGTGCAATAGTCGTACGCGTTTTTGTTTTTCTTTTCGCGAAACTTTAGAAGTATTTTGAATTATCTTTTATTGTTTTCACCGCATCTTCCTCTTCTCTCTCTCTCTGAATGGCCGTTAATTAGGGTTTGTATATCTTTGTCTATACTATCCAATTTTACTTGTATCACGTTTTTGGTGGTGTTGTCTGTGCAATTAATTAACTTCGTGGCTACTTCTCTCCTTCTCTTACGGAATAATGTTCGCTTTTGCCTCTCGAAATAGTTCCTCTTTGGCTGTATTTGTGGAACATATTTTTCTAAGATTTCCAGTGTCTTTTTTTCCAAGGTTATTTTATCCTCTAAGACTGTTTTCCACTCTATTTGTGTCATGTGGGATCTGATTTCTTCCCAATTTATAGTCTTACAGTTTAGATTAAAACTCTCAAATTTGCTTCTTTCTGCAGTATGAGTATTTTCTTTTAGTGTTCTCGCCATAATGTTGTGATCTGAAATATTTGTTGGTGTTATTCTCATATCATTGATTAAGTTGGTGTTATTCGTGAATACCAGATCCAAGCAGTTATTTTTTCTGGTGTTATCTGTTATCTCCTGTGTAAAAATAAATTCATATATATATATATATATATACTGTGTGTGTGTGTGTGTGTGTGTATACACACTATGATGCAAGGTGGTGTACTGCTGAATACACGAAAGGCCTTGGAATAATTTTTCTTTTTCTTTGTGGGTTTGCATCATTCATTCATTTCACCTGTTTAAGTGTGAAATTCATCCCATACACACACACACACACACACACACACATATATATATATATATATATATATATATATAATCATCGATGCATTCATGGTTTAAGTGGAAGTATGAAGAGTTAAACATCTTTTTAGGTAGACCACCATTCCGCCCATATGCCCATTTCAGGGGACGAACAGCTCGCAGGAGTATTGCAAAGCAGTTAAAGGGTCAAAGTACTAAAGAGGCTTCCGTACGTAGTTCATCACCACTGAAAGTATCAATGTTCTGTGTTAGTCTAATCCAAAGACCATCCATATCCGTATTCAATTGATTGCAATTTTTGTTAGTTTGTATTGCAGATACCCCCAGTTATTATCAGTCCTGGTGCATGATTTTTCAGGATCAAGATGTACTTCAAATTTGTGTTTCCACTCCAAGGCAGTGCAAATTTACCCGTATCAATCACAGTCATATCCGTACTACCTGAGGCTTGCTCTACACAGACTGGACCAAAAACCACAAGCATCCGCACTCGCAGACAATTCGTATACAGACCTCTATTTTATTTGGGATATTTTTATATAAATTTGTAGACTCAACACGGAAAAATTGTAAATTCGGAAAACCTCGGACTGAATAGAATTTAAAGAAGACCACGTCGTACGGTAGAATAACTTCACCCCCCACCCCCCGCGCTCCAAAAAAAAAAAAAAAATAACAAACAAAAAACAAACAAACCCAGAATAAAATTTTGAAACACTTTTAATACCTTATATATATATATATATATATATATATATATATATATATATATATATATATATATATACAGGGTGGCCCATAAGTCCCAGTCGGTTATAATTTATAATTAGAGTGAAGGTACAGAAAATCAGACGAAGTAAAAAGTTTATAATAATTTTAGAAATATTTATGGATTAGTCAAAGTGGCAAATATAAGAATCTCGACAAATATTCTTTCCTTAGTAATCGGTTACGTCAGTGTGAGTTCCGCTGGACGGATTTTCGCTTTAATTATAACCGACTGGAACTTACGGGCCACCCTGTGTGTGTGTGTATATATATATATATATATATATATATATATATATATATATGTGTGTGTGTGTGTGTATATATATATATATATATATATATATATATATATATGACAATAAAGTAGATCGAGTGGAATAAAACAGACTGGAATTAAATCGGATGGAATAAAATCAAATCCAAGATCTAGGACTGAAATAATGTCGAACTGATAGTTAGTTGAATTGGGAGGACGAGAATAAGGTCAGCGTACTGAAATTAAATCGAATAATACTGGAATTAGATCCCACTACTACAAAGCGTCTCGCGGCTCGATCGGTTAGGGCGCCACCCGGTAGTGCTGAGTCTCCGCTGAGTCAGGGTTCGAACCACAGTGCTGCCTAGAGCTGGATATCTTTTCTGTATCTTACTTCACCATGAAGTGGCCGGTCGGCCACTCCTCTTTAACGACTCCGGCTAAAGTGTCCCAGGCTCAGGCCCCTAGGAATATGGAACTTGGTTGTTACCAAGTATCTTTAGATCGAACTACTATTTAGTACCCGGTTAGGTTACTTTTTTAGCCGTTAAATTTTCGAAATAAAGATTGTTTCTTTTGCTGAGCGAAACGAAGCAAAATCAGTATAAATGTTCCAGTAGTCCACTTTTGGCGCCAGCCCCTCCCCCCTCTCTATAGCTCAAACGGTAACACGATTTCACCAAAAACGAAGCGAAGACACTGAGGTCTGGGGTTCGAATTCCGGTGGTGGTGGTTAATAATAATCCAGGAGTTAGCGAAATGGACCGCATACGTATGGTTCAAGCACTGTGCCAATTTCTGGCACTCCTAACTGATTATATAGTCCCCTTTTTCTATTTGTTAGGCGTACCATTGGTTTGGTTAGGGGATGTATAAGTTTGTTAAAGTTAAAAATTATGAAGATTTCAATTAAATAGAATACATTGGAATTAAATCGAACTCAATGGAATTAAGTCGAACTGAAATAAAGTCAAATTAGCCACATTGGAAGAAACTAGAATTGGCAGAAAATCTTTGATCTATTTTTGTACGTTTTCAGCTTTTGTTATTATTATTATTATTATTATTATTATTATTATTATTATTATTATTATTACTATTATTTTAGAAAGTCGATATCAGCCTGTCTTTATAAAGGATTTACATTTAATTTCCAATATTCTGAATAGTTTTTTATTTTCAGTATTTAGTTTCTTAATAATAATTCTAGATAAGAATTTGCAGTATGCTAAGAATACTGTCTTCATTTTTTCTTCTGCTGACGCGTTTCGTTCATATACGTTGAACATCTTCAGAGCTTTATACATAATTTTAAAGTAAAATGGGTTATATATATATTTCTTGATTGTAAGTTTGATACAATTTCAAATTAATTTAAGAATATTCGAAAGTTCATTAAATTTTATATTAATTTTCGGTTTTTTCATTTTAATGTAAAAGGCTTCGGCAATTTTTAGTTTTTGTACCTTATGTGATGAGTATAAGATTTGAAAGTTTTGTGAGATATTTTTTAAATTTAATATTTTATGATCTACTCTGTAATGTTCGTTAATTTTACTTGGACGATATTTATGTTGGTATGCTCTCTCTTTAATGTGGTTTGTGGTGTAACCAATGTAAGTCGACGTACAGTCAACTCCAGGACACGTAAATTGGTACACCACATGATGTTGCTTATCAGGGTTTTTGTTACGTGTCGAAAATTGGCTGATAACTTTTTGTTCTTATAGTATATGTTAACATTGACAATTTTTCTTTATCCATTGGTTTTATATGTATCTTTAATATATTGTTTAAACATTTTTCTTCATGTTTTAGTCTTGTTGGGTTTCTTGTTTCGAAGTCGCGTTTGAGAAGTTGCGTTTTGAAATTTTCTGTAGACTTTTCTTTGTGAGCTGTTTTGTCGTAAAGTCTTATGTTTAGAAAATTAGGAAACAGCTGATTATTGAGGCATAATTTTAGAAAGTCGATATCAGCCTATGTCTTTATAAAGGATTTACATTTAATTTCCAATATTCTGAATAGTTTTTTATTTTCAGTACTGAGTTTCTTAATAATAATTCTAGATAAGAATTTGCAGTATACTAAGAATACTGTCTTCATTTTTGCTTCTGCTGACGCGTTTCGTTCATATACTTTGAACATCTTCAGAGCTTTCAAAGAGTTATCAAGCCATTTTTCGACACGTAACAAAAACCCTGATAAGCAACATCATGTGGTGTACCAATTTACATGTCCTGGAGTTGACTGTACATCGACTTAGATTGGTTACACCACAAACCATATTAAAGAGAGCTCATACCAACATAAATATCGTCCAAGTAAAATTAACGAACATTACAGAGTAGATCATAAAATATAAAATATTAAATTTAAAAAATATCTCACAAAACTTTCAAATCTTATACTCATCACATAATGTATAAAAACTAAAAATTACCGAAGCCTTTTACATTAAAATGAAAAACCGAAAATTAATATAAAATTTAATGAACTTTCGAATATTCTTAAATTAATTTGAAATTGTATCAAATTTACAATCAAAATATATATATATAACCCATTTTACTTTAAAAGTATGTATAAAGCTCTGAAGATGTTCAAAGTATATGAACGAAACGCGTCAGCAGAAGAAAAAATGAAGACAGTATTCTTAGCATACTGCAAATTCTTATCTAGAATTATTATTAAGAAACTCAGTACTGAAAATAAAAAAACTATTCAGAATATTGGAAATTAAATGTAAATCCTTTATATTATTATTATTATTATTATTAGCCATTTCACTTCCCTAACGTAATAAATGGACTAAATCCCATCGATTCTACCTAAAAGGCTTCCGTGCTTCCTAACGGCATATTTATACAGATAAGAATCCTTTAAATATATTAACGTCATATCAGATATCTAAATTGCAAAGAGGAAAAAAAAACATATTTTTTCCAATTTAAAATATTGTATAACTTTATATAAATTCTATATTTTATTTCTGAATAAAGCTTTTTGAATTTCAAATTTCACGACACTGTTTCTATTCGCTTCATTATAGCGACCTCTCAATACCCGAAGCGACATTTTTTTTAACAGTATATATATATATATATATAATTACACGGAGACCGAAATAAAGTGTGCAGCCAACATGAGGGTTCGTACTCGCGTCGCTAGTGCCCTACTTGGTTGTGTTTCGGGGTGGCTTTTGCTGCTCAAGGCGCAGTGCATATTCTAGCTGGCATATATATATATATATATATAATATATATATATATATATATATATATATATATAATATATATATATATATATATGCACTTCCGGTTCGATTCTATTCCATTCAGTTTTATTCTCTTCGACCTTAATTCCATTCGAAGTACTTCGAATGGAATAAGGTCGAAGAGAATAAAACTGAATGGAATAGAATCGAACCGGAAGTAAGTGGAATCGGCCAGATTGGAATTAAATCGAACGTATTGCAGTTAGTGCCCGGTTAGGCTACTTTTCTAACGGTTAAAAGTACGATTTTTTATGCAGGAGGGAGGAGCCAAGGGTGAATGTCCGCAAAAACGCCGCTTCCATAGAGGAAGAAGAGAACCAAAATTAAGGTCCAAGGTTTTCTAGATGCCTGGACACTGCATTTGAAAGATTGAAGGTCATAGACATGGGGAAAGATGGATTGAGGAAGATTGTTCCAGAGTTGACCGGATGAGTAGATGAAAGATTGAAAATACGGATCAACCCTTACGTTTGAGAGTTGAATAGAAAATGAATGAGAATATGTCGAAATTCTGGTACTGCTTTTGCTCTCCTTAAAGGAGGAAGCGTGCAAATAGAGAGTTCAGAAGAGCAGTGTCCGTTATAATAGCTACAGTAAAGAGAGAGCGAAGCAACATTGCGGGGAATTGATGAGACGAAAAGCTTTTGATTCCATCCAGTCAAGTAGAGCTGTGTGGGTTGAGCCGCCCCACATATAAGAAGCATACTCCATACAAGGGCGGACGAGACCCCTGTACAGAGACATCAACTGAGTGGGGGTGAAGAAATTGCGGAGCCGGTACAGCAAACCTAACCTCTTAGAAGCTGTTTTAGAAAGAGAGTATATGTGATCTTTCCAGGAAAGATCGCGAGAAAAGGAAACGTCAGGAATATTAAGAGACGAGGAAGGATTGAGTTGTGTATTGTTGAAGGTAAGGGCATAGTCATGTGGAAGATTGTGGCGAGTAGACGGATGAAGGAACTGAGTCTTTGAGGCATTGAAAGCCATAATGTTTTCTCTGCCCCAATCAGAGATAGTAGAAAGATCAGAGGTCACCACTTTGTGAAGCGGGTGGAGAAGTGAAGAGTGGAATCATTGGCATAGGAGTGGATAGGACAGGAAGTGCGACGTAATAAATTATTGATAAATAAAAGGAAAAGAGTGGGTGACAGGACAGAGCCCTCAGGAACACCAATATTAATACTAGAGGCACTCAATATATTTTGCCCCACCCTTTTTTCTTAGCTAAATATTAGGCCATGGGGCTGAAATGTCTTTTGGGCCGTAAGTTTAAACTTTCTGCGCTTCGCATAACCGGATTTTTCCAGTTTGAACCTCCCCTCCTTGTATAAAACCCCTTTTAAACGCCCTTGTATAAAACCGATGGTTAACGCAGTTTCCAAAATGGCGTCTGACAGTGATGTGCGTCGTAAACAGAGAGCTGTTATCGAGTTCTTAACCGCAGAGAAGGAAACAGTTGGAAATATTCACAAACGTCTACAAAACGTTTACGGAGAGGTTGTTGTTGATCGAAGCACAGTTGGACGCTGGTCTAAACGTGTGAGATCATCGGAGAGAGGGAGAGCCAGCCTCGATGATGAGCCACGCAGCGTTTGCCCGACATCGGCTGTGACATCTCACACTGTGCAACGTGCTTACAGCATCATTCGATCAAATCGGCGAATCACATACAAGGAGCTATCACTGGAGCTAGGAATTAGTGAAGGAAGTGTGAATACGATAATTCAGCAACTGGGATACTCAAAAGTGTGTTCACGGTTTGCTCCTCGCGAACTGACTCAAGATCACAAAGCTCAAAGAAAAGAAATTGCTTCCGAGTCGTTGATTCGATACGAGACAGAAGGGGATGACTTCCTTTCACGAATTGTGACTGGAGATGAGACTTGGGTACACCACTTTGAACCTGAAACAAAACGCCAATCCATGAAGTGGCATCACGCAGACTCCCCACGCAAGAAAAAGTTGAAAATGGCTCCCTGTGCAGGAAAGGTTATGGCCACCATCTTCTGGGACATGAAAGGGGTGATTCTGGTGGACATTATGAAGAAAGGACAAAGAATCAACTCAGAGGCATATATTGCTACCCTACAGAGACTCCAGAGACGTATAAAGCGAGTTCGACCGGAGAGAAAACTGGAAGACGTCCTTCTTTTGCACGATAACGCAAGACCACACAACAATTTGCAAACGAGAGAGGCCATCACAAAAATGTGCTTGACTGTGTTACCCCACCCTCCATACAGCCCGGATCTGGCACCTTCAGACTTCCATTTGTTTGGGCCAATGAAGGATGCTATTCGTGGAAGAAAGTTTCAGAGTGACGATGAGGTTGTTGAGGAGGTTAAGAAGTGGCTCCAGCGGAACCCAGCGGACTTTTACCAGCAAGGAATGAAGGCCCTTGTTTCGAGGTGGAGGAAAGCCGTAGAAAAAGATGGAGACTATGTGGAAAAATAAAAACTTGTAAAAACAGGTATGTAACTACTTGTGTACAAAATTTCTGGAACTTACAAGGAAACTTGGAAAGAAAAAAAGGTGGGGCAAAATATATTGAGTGACCCTCGTAGCTTTAGGAGAACAGTGGCCATCTACAACTGCAGTTATAGATTGGCCAGAAAGAAAATCAGATGAAGGCACAGATAGAAGGATAGAAAGTGAAGGAGGGTAGTTTGGAAATTAAAGATTTGTGCCAGACTCTATAAAAAGCTTTTGATATGTCTAACGCAATAGCAAAGGTTTCACCGAAATCCGGAAAGGAGGAGGACCAAGAGTCAGAGATATGCAAGAATCGCCAGTAGAATCCATACTGACGATGTGAAAGAAGAGTGTAAGAAGAGAAGTATTTAAGAATCTTCCTATTAAGGATAGATTCAAAACTTTAGAAAGACAAGAAATCAAAGCAATTGAACGATAGTTGGAATGTTGAGAGCGGTCACCCTTCTTTGGGACAAGTTGAATGAAAGTGAACTTCCAGCAGGAGGAAAAGTACCAGATGGAAAACAAAAACGAAAGAGTTTGCCTACGCAGGGTGTCAGCATAGAACCACAGTTCTTGAGAACAACAGGAGGGACACCATCAGGACCGTACGCCTTCTTGAAGTTGAGCCCAGATAGGGCACGAAAAACATCTTTGAAAGAGATTCTAATTTCAGACATAACTAAGTCAGAGGGAGTTGGAGATGGAGGAACAGCACGGGAATCGTCCATGGTTGAGTTTGAGGTGAAAGTTTGAGTGAAGAGTTCAGCCTTAATCAGGAGTAGAGACGGTAACTGAGCCGTCGGAATGGAATAGAGGAGGGAAAGAAGAAGAAAAAGTACAGTTGTTGGAGAGGTTCTTGGTTAGGTGCCAGAAAGAAAGAGAAGAATTAAAATTGGATAGGTTTTCACATTTTTGTCTGATAAACAAATTTTTGGCGAATCGAAGAACAGATTTTGCACGATTCCAGGCAGAAATATAAGCTAAATGAACGTCAGCAGTTGGATGGCGATGGTACCTTCTGAAAGCCTCTTCTCAGTTGTGGATAGCATTAGAACAAGCAAAGTTAAACCAAGGGTTTTTTTTTTGCATTAGTAGTAAGAATAGAATATGGAATGTATGACTCCATGCCAGAGAGAATCACCTCCATGATGCACTCAGCGCACCTGGAGGGACCCCGTCCACGGAAACAGTAATCATTCCATGGGAAATCAGAGAAGTAGGCCTACTGCCTAAGGTCCTCCCAATCACCGACGCCAAAGTACCAACGGCGTCTCCTCATGAGAGGATCCAAAGGCCGAATTGGAGATGAAGTGGTGTTCAACAGATTGAAAATTTGAAGAGAGGCCACGAATGTTGCAAACGTTTATGAAAAGTGAATCAGGCAGGGGGCCCCGAACACTTCGAATGGGCTGTAGCAGAACCAGCCCCGCTGCCCTGGTCTACGTTCCCGGTATCGGCAGTAGGGAAGCCAGAAGCGGGGACATTTATGGTCACCTCCCCAAGGAACTCCGAGGCTCTCGACGTCAATGCCATATTTGGTTGGGTTATGTTACGTTAAATGTTTTGAGCATATGAAAAAAAAAAATAGTATACTTGAACGGTGTGCCTCCGTGTCTAACCGTTTAACTATAAAATGAGGGCTAGCCATACCTCTAACCTAACGATTGGCTGGGTGAGATGTGTAAGTTCTGTTGAATTTAAAATTTATGAAAACTTGAGTTAAATAGAATTCACTGGAATTAAATCAAATTTGAATAAGATCGAATCTGGCCATGCAGATGGGAATAAAGTTGACCTGGAACTAACTCGAATTCGACCTTATTCCAATTCGATTTTATATATATATATATATATATATATATATATATATATATATATATATATATATATATATTAAGGGTGCACTAAAAGCTGTGTAAGATTAAACTTTATTTATTATGGACTATGTAATTTCTTTTGCATCTCTGGAACCGAAATTAACTTTCTTTTTTCCTATATTTTAACTTTGGGTGAACCAAATGCATATATTTTACAAGTTGCAAGAAGAAAGCAGCGCCAAAATCAATGTAAATTGAATCAAGAATTAAAATGAGGTAAAATTTCACTCTGAATTTTGCCTAAAAGATTTTGAATTTAATTATGAAATTGATTTAATTTGAATCCTTTAACAGTCCTATAAATGTTCTTTACGTACAATGTCCTTCAGGGAACGCTGGCTATACCCTTCATTCTGTTAGGACTCCCTGAAATATAGTTATATTTAATCTTGTTTTCTTTTTCCCGAAGCTCTCGCATGACGAAACAGACTTCGCCTTTTCCAGCTGCGAATCAGAATAGTTTACGTTAATACGTTGATTCGCGTCGACGTTTCTTTCCCTTCGTTCCCTGCAGTCTGTACCCCCACCCCCTACCAACCACCCCACCCATCGTAGGTCCCTCTTACTCTTTATAACTCCATTATTCGTTTCCCAAAACGTTTGATCACTGAACCCTCAATATGAACCGCACTTGGCGAATTTTGCCGATCAAATTACACGGAAAGGATATTGAATTAGAATATAAAAGGATTAAATAGAGAACTGGACGCTGTTCCCTTCCGCACCCCACGATTTCACAATCTGCGGTTACAGTTTAACAGAGCGGGTTCGCCTCTCATTTTTTATTTACAGTTGTCTCTCTTCATGTATTGAACAGCCTTCATTAAAAGTAAATGTAGTAGAATAATGGAACAGCCACACACTACATCATTCACTTCATCTTTTGTGGCCCTACTCCTGTATAGCTCGTGTACATAAGCAGAGAGAGAGAGAGAGAGAGAGAGAGAGAGAGAGAGAGAGAGAGAGAGAGAGAGAGAGAGAGAGAAGAGAGAGAGAGAGAGAGAGAGAGAGAGGTGTTGTTTGATTGTGTTCTTACAAATTTCACTTAAGAATTCCAGTTTGAAATAACGAGAGTGTTTATACAAGGTATTCTCATGTTTACTTATAATTATCTTTACACAACGAAGTTTAGAAAACTACCAAAGTATTTTGTCATTATATCCAGCTGATATTTTCCCCTCTTCTTCCTTCTCTGTCTGAATCAATTCGACCATCTCTCTCTCTCTCTCTCTCTCCCCTTCAAATGTATCGTCTTAATCCATTTAGATTCGAGCCATCTATCTATCTCCAGTTCCGGTTTGCGTGTGTTATTCTGAATCGGGATTTTATTCGCAGTTATTTTGATTTCGGCTTTAGGCTCCGATAGCTTTGAGACGCTGCCGACTGGCTCCGTCCGCAGCAAAGGTTGAAGATACTATCCTAAGCCTTTTGAAATATAGTTGCCCTGAGGCTGCTCTGATTTTCAATTCTTTTTCCGGTTTCCTTCTTTATGAGTGGGGCGCATCTTCAACAGGAAAGGGTTTATCTAATATATATATTCTTAAAAAGTGTATTTTGTATTTTTATCGGATTTATATATAAGGGAAATATTATTTGGCTCATTTATAAAATCGCACGATTAATTCAGAATACAAATATTCCCTATAAATTCACGTGTGAACCAATTAAATTGCTTACGCGTTTCCGCTCATTGTAGCTTCCCGTCCATGACCTGTATGAAGAGCTGAACACCCTAAAGCTAGCTAAAAACTATAGTATAATCTAATTTTATATTAAAAGTGTGTAATACAAACTTTAAAAGTATAAAATTCACATAACAAAACAGAATGAGTCTCTTTGAACTCCTTTTTAAAATGACTTTTGTATTCCATTTTTATTATTTTTTTAACTGCAGCGACTCCCGTTACTTCATTCTTGGAGACTTTGTATCTGGAGTGTGGTTCGTGTCGTATATTGCTGCGGACGACCAACATAAAACTATTGGTCCATATTCAAAGGCTGGAAGGATAATAACATTTTCATAAGAATCAATATAGAAAACAAACTACTTGTATTTATTGCTCTCTCTCTCTCTCTCTCTCTCTCTCTCTCTCTCTCTCTCTCTCTCTCTCTCTCTCTCTCTTTAACAATATATATGCAGTAAATAGGAAAAGTAAATGTTTCCATGATCTTAGATTTTTATGATTTCTCTTACAAACAAGATTCCATTTCTTTCCATTTTTCCCTTCTTTGGGGTTTCTTTCGCCGTATCTGTCGGATGCCGAGGTTTACTGCTATTTTTTACGACTTTGATGAAACTTGAAAAGACGATAATATTTTTATGTTATAGTGTAATGGCAGGTTTACAAGCTATATTTTGAAGTGAATATTGGTCTCTTATAAAAATATTTTGTTGGGCAGGACTTTACATCCTGTTACAAACATAATATACAAGTTCAAAACTGAAGAGGTCTTCTATGATCTTCATACTGTTTTTAAAGAGTTTTAGTGAGGCTTCTTACGTCATTATAATGCGTCATATCCATTCTAGGCTCGAAAAAGCGCTTCACTCCTTAAAATTGCCGACTTATCGGCTACAGGTCATTAATAAAATGAAATTTATGTGCACTTCCAATCAATATATATATATATATATAAACAGAGAGAGAGAGAGAGAGAGAGAGAGGAAGAGAGAGAGAGAGAGAGAGAGAGATATGCTAATTTTTTATGACATCAAATAACTTTGCAAAACTGGTTATTCCTTCATTTATTACAAATTTTAAATTTTAAACTTAATATTTTTATTTTGATATATTTCCTTTCCCTCTTTAAATTTTGATTAAAACTAATCCATTTTTGTTTCAAAATTAAAAAGTTTTTTCGGATAAAAAAAACTTTAAAAAGTTTTTAAAACTTTTCAATTTAACTTTTAAAAAAAAATAAAAGTTTCAATTAAATTTTTTTATTTTTCAGTTTAAAAAAAAAAATTAATTGTAATTAAAAATCCAAAATTAAAATCTGTGATTAATGAAAGTTGTTTTTTTTTTAATATTTTCTATAGTTTTATTTATTTTTAGAAAATAAAAGTATTTTTTATTTAAAAATTAAATAAAAGTTAATATAAATATACAGTCAGAACCTATAGAGTCAAATTCCCAAAACTATTTTTTTTTTAATTTTGGGGAATTGAATTTTTTTTTTTTTTTTTTCAAATTTGTATAGAATTTTTTAAATTATTTTTTTTAAAAATTTTGCTGGAAAATGTGTTAATTTATGATAATAATTACATATGTATGATAATAAGCACGTAAAAGGTCTCGTGAAAGGTCATTATATCGCGTATCCTGCATAGAATAGCGTGGTGGTGAGTCCTGCATGCGAATTCACGACCAATATAAAACCCGTCTTCGATTCCCGATACCGGGATGTGATTTATTTTTTATTTTTTTTTATTTTAGCAATTCCCAACACTAATAAATGATGCAAATGAGATAATACTTCGACATGACTCAATGATTTACGAAGGTATCTATTCCGTAACACGCAATTCGCGTAATACATCACGTTTCTTACGAAAATAATCCACGCGAACAGATTGTTCGCAGGCCGTCAATTTCGATGGTGAATATTTCATGACTGTGAGTGGGGCGGAAGGCTTGATTGATTATTAGAAAGGCAGGTTAATGCTTTAATGAAGGGGAGGGGTCCCATTTGAGGTGGTTAAACTCACGCCAAATAACGGCACCTTTAATTGGACGCATAATTTATATGTCCAATTTATATCAAACATTTTGTATCTTAAAAGCAATTAGTCATTCCATATACTTTATTATAGCACTATATTATACAGTATCACACACACACAACACACACATACACATGGTGTAGTGGTTATCATATCTGACCGGCAATCGGAAGATCCCGGATTCGATTCCCGGGTGGTTACCACATTTTTTCATTTGTTCGTTCTCCCTCCTCATCTTGCGCGGAATGTTCTCCTATAGAAGCGTCGTTCTTTACATATATATATATATATATAACACTTGAATTACAATATATGTACAGAAACAACATAGCAATATACTATTATTTATTTCCTATTTTAAAAGATGTAGGTAGGAATCCTTAACGGAGAAGTGATTGTCACGTTTTTAGCTTTATGCAACGTTCCTCTCACTCGTTCCCCTGCACAGTGCACACACTCTATTTCTGAATGCAATTTTATTGGATACAGTAAAAAAAGCATTCGCGATCGTGTTTCCTGGTCATGGATGGAGTAAAATTTTAGAGTTTATTCTTTACGTGTTTACAGAAACTCCACAGGACAAAATGAATTCCAGTTTCAACCTATATAAATTTTTTTTTTTTTTTTTTTATGTATATTTTCACATTTAATATTTTATTAAATTTGATAAAGGATAATAATAAAATAATAATAATAATAATAATATTAATAAAATAATAATAATAATAATAATATTAATAATAGTGACACATAAAAATGTTTAAGTATGAATACATAATATATTTTAGTTATAATAAAGCGGCCAGTAGGAGGAGCTCGGGGGTGGGGGCGGGGGAAGGGGGGGGGGGGAGGAAGGTTCGAAGCTACGTTAAAATAAGAATTCGTGGATCCTCGAGGGATACAAATCGCCTTTACTTTTTCTCTCTCGTCGTAATCCCTCACTCTAAAAATGAAATAAAAATTTCCCCTCGGATGAAAAGGAAATACTGCGAGGAGGGTATATTTGCTCTTACTTTAAGTTTATGTCGAGTTCGCTGCAAGTAAATGCGTTCGACTCTTCCTCACAAGATAAATACTATATGGTTACACAAATGCAGATGGACGTTCTTAAACTTAATACTCTATTACTTTTTCCACATAATTCAAACTCTTACTTTTTCCTATGCCAAAATAAATATTATATATTATGTTATGGGATATTCTTTAATATATATGTGTGTGTGTGTGTATATATATATATATATATATGAATAGAAACGACATAAGTATTAAGGAACGTTTCTGCACACGAGGAAGAGAAATCACGAATAAATGAAAAATGAGGCGAACCGCCCGGGAATCGAACCCAGGGCCTTCCAATTGCCGGTTGGATGCGCTACAATTACACTACGGACCTCGATCATTCACAAATCGAAATTCTCCTACATAGGGCAGAAACCAATGCCCTGAGAGGGCACCCTCGCAAATCGTGAATATGTGCATTTAACTGCAATGACCACGCAGTATATAAATGAATAGAAACGACATAAGTATTAAGGAACGTTTCTGCACACGAGGAAGAGAAATCACGAATAAATGAAAAATGAGGCGAACCGCCCGGGAATCGAACCCAGGGCCTTCCAATTGCCGGTTGGATGCGCTACCATTACACTACGGACCTCGATCATTCACAAATCGAAATTCTCCTACATAGGGCAGAAACCAATGCCCTGAGAGGGCACCCTCGCAAATCGTGAATATGTGCATTTAACTGCAATGACCACGCAGTATATAAATGAATAGAAACGACATAAGTATTAAGGAACGTTTCTGCACACGAGGAAGAGAAATCACGAATAAATGAAAAATGAGGCGAACCGCCCGGAATCGAACCCAGGGCCTTCCAATTGCCGGTTGGATGCGCTACCATTACACTACGGACCTCGATCATTCACAAATCGAAATTCTCCTACATAGGGCAGAAACCAATGCCCTGAGAGGGCACCCTCGCAAATCGTGAATATGTGCATTTAACTGCAATGACCACGCAGTATATAAATGAATAGAAACGACATAAGTATTAAGGAACGTTTCTGCACACGAGGAAGAGAAATCACGAATAAATGAAAAATGAGGCGAACCGCCCGGAATCGAACCCAGGGCCTTCCAATTGCCGGTTGGATGCGCTACCATTACACTACGGCCCTCGATCATTCACAAATCGAAATTCTCCTACATAGGGCAGAAACCAATGCCCTGAGAGGGCACCCTCGCAAATCGTGAATATGTGCATTTAACTGCAATGACCACGCAGTACCTATATAAATGAATAGAAACGACATAAGTATTAAGGAACGTTTCTGCACGCGAGGAAGAGAAATCACGAATAAATGAAAAATGAGGCGAACCGCCCGGGAATCGAACCCAGGGCCTTCCAATTGCCGGTTGGATGCGCTACCATTACACTACGGACCTCGATCATTCACAAATCGAAATTCTCCTACATAGGGCAGAAACCAATGCCCTGAGAGGGCACCCTCGCAAATCGTGAATATGTGCATTTAACTGCAATGACCACGCAGTATATAAATGAAGAGAAACGACATAAGTATTAAAGAACGTTTCTTCACACGAGGAAGAGAAATCACGAATAAATGAAAAATGAGGCGAACCGCCCGGGAATCGAACCCAGGGCCTTCCAATTGCCGGTTGGATGCGCTACCATTACACTACGGACCTCGATCATTCACAAATCGAAATTCTCCTACATAGGGCAGAAACCAATGCCCTGAGAGGGCACCCTCGCAAATCGTGAATATGTGCATTTAACTGCAATGACCACGCAGTACCTATATAAATGAATAGAAACGACATAAGTATTAAGGAACGTTTCTGCACACGAGGAAGAGAAATCACGAATAAATGAAAAATGAGGCGAACCGCCCGGGAATCGAACCCAGGGCCTTCCAATTGCCGGTTGGATGCGCTACCATTACACTACACGGACCTCGATCATTCACAAATCGAAATTCTCCTACATAGGGCAGAAACCAATGCCCTGAGAGGGCACCCTCGCAAATCGTGAATATGTGCATTTAACTGCAATGACCACGCAGTATATAAATGAATAGAAACGACATAAGTATTAAGGAACGTTTCTGCACACGAGGAAGAGAAATCACGAATAAATGAAAAATGCACATATTCACGATTTGCGAGGGTGCCCTCTCAGGGCATTGGTTTCTGCCCTATGTAGGAGAATTTCGATTTGTGAATGATCGAGGTCCGTAGTGTAAAGGTAGCGCATCCAACCGGCAATTGGAAGGCCCTGGGTTCGATTCCCGGGCGGTTCGCCTCATTTTTCATTTATTCGTGATTTCTCTTCCTCGTGTGCAGAAACGTTCCTTAATACTTATGTCGTTTCTATTCATTTATATACTGCGTGGTCATTGCAGTTTAATGCACATATTCACGATTTGCGAGGGTGCCCTCTCAGGGCATGCATTGGTTTCTGCCCTATGTAGGAGAATTTCGATTTGTGAATGATCGAGGTCCGTAGTGTAATTGTAGCGCATCCAACCGGCAATTGGAAGGCCCTGGGTTCGATTCCCGGGCGGTTCGCCTCATTTTTCATTTATTCGTGATTTCTCTTCCTCGCGTGCAGAAACGTTCCTTAATACTTATGTCGTTTCTATTCATTTATATAGGTACTGCGTGGTCATTGCAGTTAAATGCACATATTCACGATTTGCGAGGGTGCCCTCTCAGGGCATTGGTTTCTGCCCTATGTAGGAGAATTTCGATTTGTGAATGAATGAGGACCATAGTGTAATGGTAGCGCATCCAACCGGCAATTGGAAGGCCCTGGGTTCGATTCCCGGGCGGTTCGCCTCATTTTTCATTTATTCGTGATTTCTCTTCCTCGTGTGCAGAAACGTTCCTTAATACTTATGTCGTTTCTATTCATTTATATACTACGTGGTCATTGCAGTTAAATGCACATATTCACGATTTGCGAGGGTGCCCTCTCAGGGCATTGGTTTCTGCCCTATGTAGGAGAATTTCGATTGTGAATGATCGAGGGCCGTAGTGTAATGGTAGCGCATCCAACCGGCAATTGGAAGGCCCTGGGTTCGATTCCCGGGCGGTTCGCCTCATTTTTCATTTATTCGTGATTTCTCTTCCTCGTGTGCAGAAACGTTCCTTAATACTTATGTCGTTTCTATTCATTTATATACTGCGTGGTCATTGCAGTTAAATGCATATATATATATATATATATTATATATATATATATGTGTGTGTTTTGTGTGTATATATCTATGTATATGTGTGTGTGTATTTATTTCTATCCTTAGTATTTGAATTTTCATTGTACTGTATTCTGTTGGCAGTTTGTATTATTAATATTTGTCATATGGGCTAATGGTCTGCCAATAAACTTTTTCATTTTCATTTTCGTGTGTGTATATATATATATATATATATATATATATTATATATATATATATTATATATATACGCACCTTTCCTTTCAACCTTCCATATGTTCTGTGCGACGATTCCTCATTTCACGAAGGTCAAGTTTGTCCCCCTTCGTCGTATATATATATATATATATATATATATATATATATATATATATATATACACACACCTAGACACTGGAGAAATACCGAGCATCTTGAAAAGAGCAAACATTGTCCCTATATATAAAGGAGGGGACAGATCTCAAGCAAAGAACTATAGACCAGTGTCATTGACGTCCCACCTCACCAAAGTATTTGAAAGAATAGTTAGAGAGAAAATTTATGATTTCCTGGAGACACGGGAAAGATTCAACGAAAATCAGCATGGATTCCGATCAGGTAGATCATGCCTATCACAACTAATAGAACACTACAACAATATCCTAGATGCATTGGAAGGCAATGACAACTACGATGTTATATACACAGATTTTGCTAAAGCTTTCGACAAATGTGACCATGGTATAATGGCACATAAAATTAATATATGGGAATAACAGGCAAAGTTGGAAAATGGATCTACAACTTCCTCAGAGAACGTCTGGGGGTCGTCAAAATTCAAGGTATATCATCATCAGAATCGGAAGTACGCAGCTCAGTACCACAAGGGACAGTACTGGCCCCACTCCTGTTCATTATCATGCTAACAGACATAGACAGCGGAGTAAACATCAACAGTATAGTAACATCCTTTGCAGACGATACAAAGATCAGCAGAAAATCAGCGATGTACATGACGTGGAGGCCTTGCAGAGGGACACGAACAAAATATACAAATGGTCAGAAGACAACAACATGTCATTTAACACCGAGAAATTTCAGCTCTTGAGATATGGTAGAAAAGAAGAACTTAAACAGACTGCATATTATGCTCCAGATAGACAGGAAATTCAGAGAAGCACGAAAGCGATCGATCTCGGGATAATAATGACAGATGATGCGAAATTCGAAACACAAAATCAGATAGCGATAAATAAAGCAAAAAGAGTCACCGGACAAGTACTAAGAACGTTCAAGAGAAGGAACAGGACAGTAATGATTCCCCTGCTAAAAACACTGATTATACCAAAACTTGAATACTGCTTAGTTTTGACGTCCCCATATAAAAAGGAAGAAACTAATAAACTAGAAGAAACGCAAAGGCATTTCACAGCCAAGATTGATGGCTGCAAAGAACTCAACTACTGGGAAAGACTACGTAAACTAAATCTGTACTCCCTGGAAAGAAGAAGAGAGAGCTAAACCCAATTACATTTCAAACAACACTGGAAAATAGGAAAGGCAGAATGTGTAGTGTTCCCAGATTAAAGGCCCAACAAGGGACCTCCTCAACTCTGAAGGAAAATAGCTTGGTTGTCAGGGGGCCAAGACTTTTCAACCAGCTTCCAAAGGACCTCAGAAACGTAACGGGGGTCAAAGTTGAAGTCTTCAAGAGAAGACTGGATGCCTGGCTCAGGACGGTACCAGATGAGCCGGGCGTGCCTGGCTATGTACGGTGGAAAGCGCAAGAAAGCACTCGCTCCTCCACCAACCCAGACCTAGAGGCGGGGCCACCAGTTTGACCTCCGTGTGAAGAGAGACCAACGCACGAAACAACATAAGGTTCAAAGGTAAGATAAGGTGTGTATATATATATATATATATATATAAATAATTATAATTCCATTGTAATTCCATCTCATACAGAGTGCAAAAAGAAAAAATATCATAATAGCATTACATTATACTGCAGGCAAAAATTTCGCGGATATTATTATGACACTTTTGTCATCCTGTATCTGATTGTATGGGACAAGTGTATTGATCTCCTATGAGATATGTATGAAACATTGAATCTTATATAGGTGAAAGGTGTTATTAACATAAAAACGTTATTTATTTGGGACAATTTTGCCTGCTCACGCATTTTGGTAAATAAAAACATTTTTTGGACTCAAATTCCGAGGTTTCGATCATCTCGGAGAGACGATGAAAGATTTCAAAGATTTTCGTTTCTCAGTCGGAAAATTTAATAAAAAAATGGAAGACGGGTTTTTGGTCCACTTTGAGTTATCAGATGGATCATAATTTAAAACTGGAGATAAAATTACAAAACGAAAAAAAAATATTCATTTCGACCCCAAATCTTTTTTTTTCTTTTTTTAACAAAGGCAAAATTGGCTTGGTGTATCTTTTTTTTTTTTTTTGTCCTTTAAATTTATTTCTTTTCTTATTCATTTGTTCTTTATTTACAATTCTAGGTCTATTTGTCTGTCTGTCTGTCGGTCTGTCTGTTGGTCTGTCTGTCTGTCTGTCTGTCTGTCTGTCTGTGTGGCGCTATCTCTCTCTCTCTCTCTCTCTCTCTCCTCTCTCTCTCTCTCTCTCCTATCTTCCTACTTCCTATCTTCGTATTTTTCCATCTATTGCTCTGTCATTGTATCTGTCTTCTTTCCCATTCTCGTTAGATACTATTTCCTCTCCTTTCTTCTCTTTCGCATCTTGAAATTTATCTGTATTTTGTTTTTCCCAATTTTGGAAGAAATAAGTTGATAATAAATTTGGAATTTTAATAAAATGGGGAGCATTAACTCGACTTGGGTAAAATGAAGTGTGAAATATGATAAAATGCGGACAAAAGAATTCAAAAACGGGTTTGAATTACTGCTATGAATTTTAATTAAAAAAAATTTTTTTTAACTTTTAAATAATACTAAAAATTTATGGTCATAAAACATTTGTAACGTAATTTCATTTCATTTTACGCGTTTGTAACGCGTGACACTTTTATATCTGTATTAAAAAAAGGGGGGTTTCAGGTGGCAAATGTCCATAAAATCTATTTTTGCTTATGACTCATGGAACGACTGTATATTTATAGATATATATCGTTCGGTATATATATATATATATATATATATATATATATATATATATATATATATATATTAGTGGTGGACCGGATATCCAAATCCGCATCCGCATCTGCGAATATCCGCATCATTTTTAACATCCGCACTTCTGACTGCGGATGTTATGCGGATATTACCTCTAATAAATTATGCAATTTACAATTAAATTAGCTTATAAAGTAGCTTATAAGGCCCAGCCATGCACATTTCATGTAAAGTATTAATTATTAATGAACAAACAAATATATAAACCTGAAAATATAAATACCTGGTAACACAGAAAATTGAATGAAACTTGTTTCATTCAATTTTCTATGGCTGAAACTCTTGAGAAAGTTATTATTTTTATCATAATGAAGACATTAATGTTAATTTAATTCTATGCATTGCCTGCCATAATAGTAATATCACAAAATTTGAAAAATTATGTCATATATTCATAATTCTATATTATATTGATAGATTAACTAAATATCCGCATCCGCAGATGTTGAAAAACTGGCATCCGGTCCACCACACCACTAATATATATATATATATATATATATATATATATATATATATATATATATATATATATATATATAATATACAAACTCAGAATGGTCCCCCGAGAAACTTATATGTTAAACACAGACCGTGCATGGAACAAGGAACTCTTCTGGGAAATTACATCCACTATAGTTCGAATAAGTAATGATAAATGACAAATACTATAGTTTTTTTCTTTTTCATGATGGAAAGCCCAACCTGGGCACCGGGTTACTCGCAAAGAGGCCCAAAATATAGCTTCCCTCACCAGCTATCTGCAAAGCAGATACGATCCAGCTTTGGAACAGGATCGTATCTGCTTTGCAGATAGCTGGTGAGGGAAGCTATATTTTGGGCCTCTTTGCGAGTAACCCGGTGCCCAGGTTGGGCTTTCCATCATGAAAAAGAAAAAACTATAGTATTTGTTATTTATCATTACTTATTCGAACTATAGCGGATGTAATTTCCCAGAAGAGTTCCTTGTTCCATGCACGGTCTGTGTTAATATATATATATATATATATATATATATATATATATATAAAACCTTGGTTTTGCTTCCGCCCGAATCATTCATTCTGACGAAGGTCAAGCTTGTCACTTCACCTAATTAGACCTACAGTTTAACGTAGAATCCAAACCACGCCCTACCAGCAACCCAGCGTTTTTAACCACTAGGCTACCCAGGGTAACCATTTATCTACCAACCAATTTCTTTATTGTGTGGAAGGATGAACAGTTGAGTTTTGCTGCACGCCGCCTGCCGTCACCGGGTCTTGATCCTGGGGTCGATGGATTCGTAGTCAGCGACGCTAACCACTACACCACCGAGGCGCATATACATATACAGTATATTACGCTTCGTATAAACTGTATTGCAAAAATACCTTTCATACGATATTTATACCGCTGCATTTAAGAAAACGTGTAATTAAAACATGTTTCCCTGAGAAACTGTCTGGTCAACATCTCCGCAAGTCTCGTTCTTGACATCATTTATCAAAACTTTCCAAGACACTTAATTGATTACGGGCGCAAAGATTTCTCGAAGTTCTTGCACGAATGAAGGAAAAGAAGAAGAAGAAAAAGTATTCTGAAAGAAAGAGATTGCCTCTAAATGTCCCCACCCCGTATTAATCTTAAGTTTTACATTAAGGTGAAATCGTAAAGTGAAAAAAAAAGATTGGTTTTAAATCTTCATTCGAAGCTTTAAGATGTCAATTTCATATCCTTGGCCTTCAATAACTTTATTTTCTGATGCGAGGTGGCTGCGGCGCGCGGAGGCGGCGGCGGCGGCGGCGGCGGCGCTTTCGGGTGGGGTGGATTTATTTATACCTTTCTGGGTGATCGACCACAGTCAGCGAGATTCACATACAATTACTATTCGGAATTATTAGTTATTTCTCACACACACACACACACACACATACACGTACACGTACACGTACTATATCTATCTATCTATCTATCTATCTGTATATATATTACATGCGTCTATATTTGAGGGTAAAGTATTAAATCACACAAGCTTCCCGTAAATATTGGAGGATAAATTCAACAATAGAGAAGTTTCTGTAATAAAAAAAGGCAATGGCTGAACCATTTTTACGAATAATGTGATTTTTTTTTTTTTTTTTAGGTTATTGGTATGAAAACTGAGTTACGTACGAGGGACCCAAATAAATATTATTGTTTTTCGAAATACAAAACAGACTCTAGACGATATTGTTTTAAATATAATTCCGAATATTATTAACTTAAAAGAAAAAAAAACGCTGGTATTTATAAATTCCATTTCGAACGTTCTCTCTCCGAATGAAAAACAAATAAAAAAGTTTTTTTTTATTATTTTTTGAAAGGTACGCATAATCCATGTGTGTGTATGTATATATATATATATATGTATGTATGTGGAACCTTTAATTAAATTGGGTTGAGGCCTTTTCATTTATATTTTTTATTTTTTTTTCCCCAAGTGGCATTATTCCTCAGAGGATTTCCCCTTTAACCAAATATTTGTCAAGTTTCAAACTATAAATCGTGTGTGTGTGTATAATATATATATATATATATATACACATAGAGAGAGAGAGAGAGAGAGAGAAATTGGGTGGTTCCACTATATCAATTATTTATATTGCTTCTGAACCAACTCTGAAATAGGGTTAAAATGCGTATAAGCAATTCTCTGCTCCATTTTGCATATTGACCAAAATTCATTTAAATAATTCCCGATGAGGTGCTGCGGACGTACTCTCCTCATTTATTATTTATATATTGATTCTCTTTTATTCAGATTATTCAGATTTACGTTTTGATGCATATGTTCCCTTAATTATTCATTTATATATATATATATTATATATAATATATATACAGGGTGGGCCAAAAGTTAGGAAACAGGAACTATGCTTTTCAATGCAAATATATTTTATGTGTTATTTTATGTGAGTTTGAACGACGGTTCAGGATCGACATCCGGTCGACGCCTCTGCAGCATCCCGCCTTATTTGTGGGTTTTGGTGAAGGAGGGAATTGCTGTCTGATCTCCTCCTGCCCTCGTAGCCAGCCACGCATGGCTGGTCAGGGACTTTGCGTAGGAATCTGTCCAGCTGGTTCTTAAAGATTTTCAGGTCCAGTTTGTTTCTATTTCATTTCTAAGGTTAGGGACAAAGCCCTCAAGTATTTTCCATATGTATATTATTGTGTACCGCTCGCGTCTTCTTTCCAAAGAGTAGAGTTTCAGGGACTGTAGTCGAGACCAGTTGTCTTCACCTTTCGTTTCCTCTCTCTTAGACAAAAAAGTCCTTTGTATAGTTTCAATGTTCGCAATGTCTCGTTTTCTGTATGGGTTTGTGAGTACTGAGCAATACTCAGTTATTGGTAGACCTAGACTCTCCCATAATCTGAGCATGATTTTCTGCTACGGAAGGAAGCTCCTCCAGATGATTCCCATTATTTTTCTAGCCGTTGTAATTTTGATGTTATAGTGTTCTCTGAATTCTGCATCCGATGACATTATTACGCGAAGATATGGTGTTATCTGTTTGGCTTGCATAGTTTTGTACCCTTTTTTCTGTACCTCCTTGTTATTACCATATCTTAGAAGTTGGAATTTGTCTTCGTTCAACTTCATATTGTTGTCTTCTGCCCACTGGAATAATGTTTCAATGTCGTTCTGTAATTTTCCTATGTTATCTTCGTTCAATATTTCCTTGCATATCTTCGTGTCAGTGCCCTTCGGTGGTATAGTGGTTAGCGTCGCTGACTATGAATCCATCGACCCCGGGATCGAGACCCGATGACGGCAGACGGCGTTCAGCAAAACCCAGCTGTTCATCCTTCTACAGTCTACACAATAAAAATTGGTTGGTAGATAAATTGGTACCCTGGGTTAAACTGTAGGTCTAAGGTGGAGTGACACGCTTGACTGTCGTCAAAATGAGCAATTCGGCGGAAGCAAAACCAAGGTTAACCGGGGTTATATAAAATATAACCTGAATCTAAAAGGAAATAATAAAAAATAATCTCATAATTTTATAACACGTACTCATAATACGCCATTAAACGGCAAAAAAAAGAAGCACTTTGGATGACGTCACCGTGTATCTATGAACTTGCTTAATTTTGGCAAGAGATGACGCTGGCGATCGAAGAGACCCTCTTCGATAGAGCATCGAGGTTGAGCAGGAATTTCGGACTTACAAACCCATCGTACGATGCTATTTTATTGATTTTTAACATGACGTCTAATGGGAAAAGGATGGCGAGAAAGCAATTAACAAATGAAATTTATGTACACTCAAAGAAACATTTTCGGGGCTATGTTATACTGATGAAAATAGTTCTTAATATAAAGAAGCGGAGGGGCTAAAATGCTTTATTATGAAGTTGTAAGTACTATACCATCGTTCATTTTCTTTTATTTTTATGGGAAACTATTAAAACTAAGTGTAAATATACGTGTAATTGCTCGAAAAGTTGCGTGTTAAATATATTAGCAAAGAATCTTAGAAATATAATGACTTTAACTCTTTTAAGGGATTTTTATCATTTTTTTTAAATTAGTAATTTTCTATTTTTATCATTAGTGAAGAAATGGCTTAATAATTTTATTTTATTTAGTGAATTATGATGATCTGAATATGTTTAGTATTGCTGGCGGATTAATACGTTGCTTTTTTTTTTTTTTTTTTTTTTTTTACATTGGCAGTATCTCTTATATTTATAAATAGTAATAATTAGTAATGATCGAAATAATTGAATTAATTAGTAAACAAAATTTAACTCGTCAGAAACCAAATTAAGTTTTAATAAAACTTCGTCATGGCCAAGCAAAGCCATTCATATAATAAATTACCTTCTAAGAGATTCACTTCCTGGTCCGACAGAATTAAAGAGATTTAAAACAATGAAGGGGACTTGCGCATATATATATATATATATATATATATATATAAAACCTGTCAAGGTTATACCGTCCATGTAGAGAGAGAGAGAGAGAGAGAGAGAACCACGTTTCACTTAACCAACCCTCACAGCGGAAATATCTATCTGCACATCCGGTCCAACTTCCCATTGCTTTGATTAAAACACGGAAACGCTTGCATGCTTTTACTTTTGTTCGATTTTGCTTTCGTGATGCGAATACGCCACAAACAATACGACAAACCTTGGATGTGCGGTAACCAATAAATACTGTACGAAAGGATGGATCCGCTCATTGCGTTTTATGGCCACGTCGAGTCGTATATGAGCGGAGGTTGGAACGAGGGTCGAAAGTAGTTCCAAAAAGTATTTATGTTAGTAGTAATAAGCAAAAGGAATTATTTAACGTTATTTATGACTATTAAGTATAATAACGTACCAGAGGGACAACGACAACAATTTGTAGTATTATTAAGATTATACTTAATTAAAAACGTAATTAAAATGTGTTATGCAAAAAGGACTAAAAGTCATAAGCAGTAAAGTTTATCACAGGCGACAAAACGGTCTGTTGGGGGAAACGTTAATTTTAGTACCTACGTTACCTACACTGTCAACGAACTATATATATATATATATATATATATATATATATATATATATATATATAATATATAAAAGTTGGTTTTGTTAATGTAAGTTAATTATTATTATTAGGTTGGTTTGCTTGGTTTAGGTTAGGTTAAATTAAATTAAGTTAGATTAAATCAAATTTGGATAGGTTAGATTAGAATTAGATTTTTTTTTATGTTTCGTTGTTTTCGTTAATTGGAGGTCCACAAACACTTTTTGGGAAAATTTTGAATTTCATAAAAAATTTCTGGACGTTTCGAGAATTTTTGTCGTTACTCAAAAGTTGCGTTTGTCAAAAGTCCCATCACCGACGTGGTTGATACGAGCGAAAATATATTGTAATTTCCCTTCAAATCAAACCAAGTTTTTCTTTTTTTTTAAAGATTTTAAAAAGATATGGTTGGTTTTTCAATTTTGAGACGAATAGTATATAATGGTCACCAACCGGCAAAAAAATAAGTTCCTTTAAGAAGGAAACTGAGTCGAGCCAAATGCATTACGTGCACCGGGTTCATTACTGCATTCCCTTCTCATTTCTCAGAATGGCTTGGGACAGTCCTTCGATGGATTTTAAAGACGTATAATATATATATATATATACAGGGTGGGCGGAAAGTAGCTCCCTATTTTGGATTGGTAAAAAAATACGTATATTATCCATTTATTTCAGAAGAAATAATATGAAAAGGTAGGCATACATGGTAGGTTTTCTCTAAAATTCAATGTGGGCTCCAACTCTTTCCACCAGCTTCTGGAGCCGCCCAGGAATGGCGTCCACTGACTTTAGCAGGAACTCCGCGGGATGGAGGACATGACTTCCCGAATTCGGTCCTCCAGTTCTTCCAATGTCCTCGGTTTGGTGCGGTAGACTTCTTCCTTTACCCACCCCCAAAGAAAGAAGTCGCACGGTTACCGCTGAAAAACGGCAGAATCGGTTCAGTGTAACGGTGTGGTGTGGTATGACCTCAGATCAGGTTGTGGGCCCGTTCCTTCTGCGCAACACCATGAATGCTGAGCGGTACCTTGCTATGTTGCGAAACGAGGTCTGGCGGTTGTCAGCACATGGGAGAACATCGACGATCTGATATTTATGCAAGATGGCGCCCCTCCGCACTTCGCTCTTGTTGTCCGTGAGTGGCTGGATGCCCACTTCCCTGGGCGTTGGATGGGTCGTCGTGGTCCACATCAATGGCCAGCCAGGAGCCCCGACTTGACACCGTGCGACTTCTTCTTTGGGGGTGGGTAAAGGAAGAAGTCTACCGCACCAAACCGAGGACATGGAAGAACTGGAGGACCGAATTCGGGAAGTCATGTCCTCCATCCCGCGGAGTTCCTGCTAAAGTCAGTGGACGCCATTCCTGGGCGGCTCCAGAAGCTGGTGGAAAGAGTTGGAGCCCACATTGAATTTTAGAGAAAACCTACCATGTATGCCTACCTTTTCATATTATTTCTTCTGAAATAAATGGATAATATACGTATTTTTTTACCAATCCAAAATAGGGAGCTACTTTCCGCCCACCCTGTATATGTCACCATGAAGTTATATGCAAGGCCCCCTTACTTCTTGACGTATAACTTCATTTGTGAAATTGACTCTTAACAAAATACTTCCGCCCGCGTGGCTCTGCAGTTCAGCGAAAGTAAAGAGCTTCTGCAAAAGAGGTCACGACAGGAAGGGAAGAAGAAATACGAGAGTTAAGTCGTAAACCTTTTTCCGTTCTTCTTCTTTTAGATTATCACGCAATTTAATACGGCACAAAATTCTTTTATAAGCTCCTATATTTTAAATGATACTTAATTTTCTTTTGGACGCGATATATATATATAATATTATATATATATATATATATATATATATATAATACACACCCACAGGGAAAGGAAAACTATTCCAAGGACTTTCGTGTATTTTCACACTTTGAAATGCCTTGAAATCTTTTTCGTTTTGTTTGTGGGTATGTATCATTCATTAATTTCACGTTTTTAAATGTGCGTGTGTGTGTGTATATATATATATATAACAGGGCGTCCCAAAAAAATGTATACACACTTTAACAGCTGATAGCTCAATTGATGTTTCTTTCTTTCCAAGTTAAACCCATTAGAATTAATAATGGCAGTCAGACTAAGCTTTGAACAAAGGAAATTCATTCTAAAATGCTACTGGAAGTGTGAAAACGCAGTTGAAGTGCAAAGACAGTTTAGGAGGGAGTTTCAAACAGATCCACCAACGCGACTTACCATCACCCTCGAATTAGAGATAAGTTTGAAGCCGATGGAACTGTTCAGAATGTCCACAAGAAGCGTTCCGAAAGACCACGGACATCGACAAGCCCCACAAAGCAAGAAAGAGTACTGGAAACGTATCACCAAAGTCCAAGAAAATCTGTGCGGCAAGCGAGTCGTGAGGTAGGAATTTCAGAATCGTCTGTCCAACGCATTTTGAAGCGCTGTCAATGGAAAAGTTACATTCCAAGATTAGTCCATGCTATTAATGAAGATGATGATGATGATGATCCGGACCGAAGAGGGAGTATTGCGAGTGGTACTTGGCACGATGTGGATGTGGATTGGACGAAGGGGTTTCGTAGAATACCCTCCGCGTTCACCAGACCTCACACCACTAGACTTTTTTTTATGGGGATACTTAAAAGACAAAGTCTACGCTATAAAACCTGCAACAGTCGCTGAATTGAGAGCAGCCATTGAACGAGAATGCACACAAATACCAAACGAAATGTTTCGTGATGTTTGCGATTCCATTGCTTCGCGTTATCAGCAGTGCCTGGACCAGAAACGGACGTCCGTTTGAAAACAGGCGTTGACAAAACAATTAAATAATGTCTGTAGATTCTATTACATTTTGAAAATGAAATGTATTTTAATAAACACTGCCTTTATAATTATTTAAAGTGTGTATACATTTTTTTGGGACGCCCTGTATTATATATATATATATATATATATATATATATATATATATCATGTGTATTTTCGTCCCATTTTATAAGTGCTTAAAAAATTGGGCACTAAATTTAAAGCAAGACCCGATAATCTCTTCACTGAACCATAAATTATCATTATTATTATTATTATTATTATTATTATATTATTATTATTAGAGGCTCCTAATTATGAGACCTAATTAATTATTTCGCCTTCTATTAGCCTCAAATAAAAACTCAAAGGACCGCCCATCTCGCGTGACGTCATACGAATTGGCCAATCAAATGTCTCTACGACCATTCACTGTAAGCAGGATTGAGCGCCATATAGGTCCTATATTTACTATATATCATGCATGGGGCAGTTACTTGGTCAATGTAATTATAGTTACAATTACTTGACATATTCTCAATTACAATTACTTAGTAAAGTAATTAATTACAATTACGTTTACAAAGAATGGTATTTTTATTTTTTTTCATAAATACACATTATTTGATTTATGTCATGCTTTTCTACCGACGTATTTCAATTCCATTTTCAGTTTTTTGGTCATCATCTTCGATGAAAAGTAGATAATATTAAGACAATAAAATGTACTCTGTTTTGCTTTTTAACAATGCACAGAGCTATATTTTTCATGAAGCAGTTCTTGGACATTGGACGTATGTATGTGATATTGTCTAATGAAACCAAAGATAAAGCCTTCAAAAAATATTAATATAAGACAACAGAACTGGCATTTATTTTATCAAAATAATAAGGGCAAAAAACAACTGGCACTTTAGTTAGGAACATTTGGAATAGATGGAACATTTTATTTCAAATTTTAAAAAAATAACATTTTATATCAAAAGAAAGCTCCCTGAGACACGCTGAGCAAATAGTTTACACCAAAAGTATAACCAATTAACTTTAATATTCACGTAATTGAAAGCAATTGACTGTAATTGCATCAATTACTTTGATTTCCCAATGTAATTAATTACAATTACATTTTAAGTAGTCAATTACAATCAATTACCAATTACATTAA
Organism: Bathynomus jamesi; assembly: GCA_023014485.1. Lineage (NCBI taxonomy): Eukaryota > Metazoa > Arthropoda > Malacostraca > Isopoda > Cirolanidae > Bathynomus > Bathynomus jamesi. The sequence goes on from JAJOZX010005810.1 coordinate 300,127, forward strand.
AAAAAAATTTGAATTACAGTACTTACAATTAATTACAATTACAAATTACAATTACCCCATTCCTGAATTATATATATATATATATATATATATATTATATATATATAATATATATATATATATATTATACTGAATGAAAGGTTGTTGACTGACTATATTTTTGTTTCTATTCTATTTTTGTGATTGGAGGAGATATTGGATGAGAGATTTTAACACTAGATTAGCTTTATTTCTCGTCCAAAGGAGATAATTATTGGCAATTTTCTTTTAATGAAAGATCTCTAATATCGAGCATAAATAGAAGGGAACACAATAGTGCCCTAAATTACTTTTAAAGGAGCACTCTCCTCTATTAACAGGGTGTTCAAAAATATTGTACACCGGATTAACAATAATTTTTTTTTTTTACTGTTTATTATTCTAAAGTAGTTTTTTGAAGGCTTAGAG